>CM068824.1:69351546-69656211 GCA_028554795.2 Sinohyriopsis cumingii
ATGATATTGCTAATGACGTATTCAACAAAACTAACATAATTTTCAATGAGTACAGTGCTGAAAAACAGGTGTTCATAACATAACCACCACGATGATGTATGTCAATTCCCCTACCTGGTTGTCAAGAGAATCCACAGATCGCGTACACAATACAGGCAAATACTCAACCCTAATTATTGCCAAAAAAATTTGTACGAACTACATCAGTCCAGTTCATTTATTTCGAATGGGCTAATACGTATACTTCAACATTCATGTTCGTCGTAAATCGAGGCAAACTCAAGTTACTTTTTCGGTCCAAACGAGTACTGGTAGATTCTTTTTTGAATCTTCACAATATCAGATTTTCCTTGGACATACTTTGCAATTGTGTGATTAACATGAAGTGCATAGCTTTTTGGGACATATATAAGTGCAGCATATCTTAAATCTAATTTTTCACGTACAAATTAATTACAAATACTTAAAGTCACTTTAACGTTTCTACTGTGCCTAGGATATTAAAATGTTAGTGACCTTCAAATCAGATATGGGCTGGTCCATACTAGTGGATGACATCACATTTCGCTAAGACGTGGCAACAGAGTGAAAACGGTCGTTCAATTAAAACAAAGCGATAGCTACTTACGAAGAGGGCAATATCAACAGGCATGGATTGCCTTGGAGTCAGAGCCTGGACCTTTTAATATCTTGGTCGAGGACCCGGATTGATACCCTGTTAAATAGACTGACTAATACTCAATAACAGTGTCCTCTTTACAAGCAACTATTACTTAAACTGGACCTCCGGGAAATAGCCCCTCTATCGATCATTCAACTCTCCACCCCCAACCCCTCTGTCTCTCTCTGTATTTCTTTTTATGTTTCCTCATTCTGAGTGCAAACATGGTGGCTAAACATATATATCTTGTCTGTTTCTTTTGGACCCCAAAGATGCTGGTATCTATCATAAATTGTGGTAAAATTGTCAATCAAGGTTGTTCTTTTAAAATGGTTATGGTTCACGAGTACAATTTGGACTATCATATCAATTAACTTAAAACCTTTGTCTGAAGTTTCAAAATACTAATTAATTTTCATTATTACAAATCGACAATAGTTGATATCTGACATGCGTTCTATCACCAATGTCGTTTGTAATTGATTATGGTAGATGCACTGCAATGTTGTCGGTTAACTCGCAATGTATTTTAATCTCTGGATTAACGTTTATGTTGTGAGAGATGGTAAACGTTATGAACGGCCTTTCGTTCCCAGTCCTCCCCTAGACCAATAAATGTCAAACTAGAATCTGTTGACCTTCGTAGTGTACAACAGACAGTGTAGCCACTTTAAGCATAAAATCCGCATTGAAGTGAAATACCAAGTCCAACAACTCTGTGTGGGGTCTGCGCCTTGAGATACCGTAAATTATAGAATGTACCCAAAATTTCTGACGGTTTATTTGGACTGTTAGAAACCGAGTAAAGTCTTCAAATGAGTTCACATGTTAGCAGTTGTAATTCAGTACACATCTTCTAATTACGGTCTGCGTAAGTTGACCAATCATAACCACTTAATAACATGTTATGTATCGGGTACAAATCTATATATATATATATATATATATATATATATATATATATATATATATATATATATATATATGAAACTACTATTTAGGGCGGAACCAGTGAGGAGGTATAGAGCCCCTCCCCCCCCCCCCCCCGTATGAACACAAAACAACTGAAATGTTTCCAAGAGTTGCAAAAATTACAAAATAGATGGTTAAAATTATGCCTTGGAAACGCTTAAAACTCATTAAGTTTTGGAAGCTCACACCCTGAGCCCCATCTGGGGTTCCCTCCCACAGACCCCTCACCTACCTGTCTATGACACCCCTCCATATTTATGGATCCGCCACTGATATTTCATGTATTTCCTTGTCTTTCACTGCAAGATGACGGATTTAATTTGTAAGTTTCATAGAAGTAGTGTTTGTCAACACGAATCATCCAACATACTGACAACTCAAGCTACAAACGTCATTCGAACAGCGAAGGAACACATAACGTAGTTGCAAGAAATTCCTGATAACGTCAAATCACAAACAGCTGCCATTTAAAGACTTTCATGCTGCGAATGGATGGATGCTATTTTAATCAAAACATATTTGTGTTGTGGTTGTATTCAAAAACAAACTTTCAATGAAAACGCAGGCATGTAACTTTTTGTAATTAATCCATGTCGTTTTTTTATATAAATTATACTAAATTGCATTCCAGTCAATGATAAATGCTTTGTTTTACTATTCCACAACCAACACTTAGATAAAACTACAAACTGCATGAATTTCATAGCATCTAAAATTAAAAATCAACCTAAATATTTCCCAAGGTTCACTGCTACGGAGGCTAAAGATAAATAATGTCTATGTCTCGCACAGAATCCAAAGTAGCTCATTTGATTGGACGTCAAACTCGTTCGATACGCGTCCAGGATAACCCTGATCGGCTACCTTGGGACAGGCACTCAACTCCCATTTCCATGTCATCATATAACCAAAAAATGTCAACAAGACTCTCTCTCTCTCTCTTGAACATATAAGCATGCTTTCTTGTATTGATTTTGTACTTAACCGTAGTCCTTTGAAATTATGTCACTGTTGTAAGAAAACGGCAGAACATAAAAGAGGAGAAAATCATATATATTGTTGTTGTTGTTTTGGGTATAACGTGAGATGTCGGTGATCTGTAATGGCGGGCGCCTATAGGACTCGCGTACTAATTCAGTTCCCATAGTAAACCTATGCAAACACCATGATTTTAAAAATTCAGTAACTTAAAATTTCTTAGTGCTCATGATCAAACCTATATTTATCAGTATAGATGAAACCTATTCACCTAGATATCAGCTTATGTGTAGAGGAAAGGATAGCAGCCGCGGCATTTTATAAACCTGCACGTGTTTGAACCATGTGCTTTCAGTTCCGCACCAGAGAGTCAAGTGCTAATGTTTAGTAATGTAAGTTCCAACTCAAGACTTAAAGGACTGAAATTCCATCAATAAAACAATGTCTCTAATTTTTTCACTTACAACTAGGATAAGCTCTCAAAAGATTCTTTTTTCCTAAAATATAACTTATATTATTAACCAATCCTGGTCAGCCAAACCCATATATACTCTATTTTATTTCACTCATTTCCAGGCTGGTTCACATTTTTCATATAATTGGTACCGTGTGTCCTTTAGACCACTTGGTCACCAGCATCACTGTAAAGGCGATGTCTGCAGTGTGGCAGTTTATAGTGATGTCTAGCACTGGGGCATCATGCCGCAGACATGTAGCATGATGTCCCACCCAGTCCCATTATCCTGACACCAGGCTGACCAGTCCTAACACTTACCTCTCAATGCTGAGCGTCAAGCGAGGCACCTGTTAGTACGATTTTTTTTAATAAGTCTTTGGTATGACATTGCCGGGGATCGAACCCACGACCTCCCGCATCCGAGGCGGGCGCTTTAAACACTAGGCCACCGGAGCGGTCCATAAAGAAGGTAAACGATATTTTACATATATATTACTGAAATGATATGCAGCAGTTCTGGTAATACAATAAGGGACTATTTAATTTATATCAGTTTATAGAAGTTCAAACATTATGACAGTAGGCTGATAAAATGAACCCAGTGAGAATCACACTCGACTGCTACGTTAGTACTCCGTCCACAAAATGGAGAATATTAAAATTAGTACTAAAGTAATCCTGAAAACAAAATTGTTAAGAAAACATTGCAAAAGTTAAGCGCGACTCCATTTCGAAGGTCAAGGTCGCGTTTCTTCGCGGATGATGATAAAAACTACATTTGAGTTACAAGTTCGCTCTCTAATCCAATACAATTATTATCGAAGATTTATAGATTCCCTCAAAACCACGGATGTAGGATAGGAAACTTTAACTCAAGGCGTCAGACACAAGGCCTTGTTGACACAAATTCTGGCCCCCAGGTCAAATTATTTTCCTAACACCAAGAATTATCCCCCCCCCCACACACACACATTCCTTACAAAGCGGTTATAAACAAACTGGTGCCCATCATGTATAGACAACGCATCTGAAAAGACTATATATAAATTCAAAATGTTTCCATATTAGTGAGAGCATAAAATGTTCTGTTTACACACAAATCGGTGTAAATTCGGAAATGATGGGTAAAATGCAGATAAAGTAACTAACTGCTGAAATTGAATCGCTATAATAGACAATCGTACCGTCACTTGTATGATGACGTAACGCAAACAAGTCAAAGTGGTTATGCGCCAATGAAAACACTATTTTGATGTCATTTAACGTAAGACAATATTCATGTGATACAACAACTACTACTACTGCTACTACTAATTTCTGCTGATGCAGCATTTCATTCAGAACCAAACCATCTTAAATGTATTCCTCCAAACAAAAACTATTAAAATTATAAATGCAATTTATCCGCTACAGATAAAACTTGTACAGACTAGTGTTTACACATGTAATCATGAAACACACACACACACACACACACACACACCTACCTTCATGTAAGATCCATGAACAACACTTTCCAGTCTGTCCGGTGTATATTTGTACCTATCTATATTAATTTCTATATATCTTGATTTATGTCATAGGAATCCAGAGTGACTGTGTATTAGATGAGGATTCAGTGACTGGGTTGGCATGCCATGTGTCTCCAATGCATGAAAACTCATATCAGTTGCTAATTCCATCCTATTGGGGGTATGTGTACTTGGTTGAGGGGGTATGGGGAATTGGTGTGTGCAGGGAAAGCGATTGGTGCCGTAACTCATGGAGCCAGGTTCTAAATTCAGTAGGGACGAAGTAAAAATTGTCTAACCTGTATGATAATATTCTTTCTCAATATATATTGCAGTCTATATAAAGACACATCGTCAACAATCCAGTGACAGCACTTTCTGTTCTGTCTGGTGTGTGTGTGTGTGTGTGTGTGTGTGTGTGTGCGTGCGCACACAAACACACACAGTCATGTGAGAAAACGTTCTCATTAACAACTCATATATGCATCATAATTATCGGATTGATCATTTTTAAGAGTTTTAAACTTGTAGACATTTTTAATAAATATAAACTTGCAGAGTTTGCTAAAGGAAATTAAAGTTTTATTACTTGACATACATTGAAAAGCACACCAGTCTTATAAGGATTGTTTGTACAGGACAAATAATGTATACAAGAACACGGCATATTTTTTAAAAAAATGCATTGTTCCCATTTAATCGGCACGCATATGTGTTATTCAGCGCGGAATTAACCCGGTAGACAACTGCGAAGTTCAAGCGATTTCTAGTCAACCTATTCTTGTCCAAGGGAAGCAACTTTATTTTATCGGGAATAAAATAAAGGGGATACGACAAAGTTACTTCCCGTTACATTTCAATCTCAGAAAGCATTTATAAGTAGTCATTATATCTGATGTTTTTCATCTTTTTGTACTACCTTTTTATTTTACGGATCAAAAATAGTTACAAGTCACATTTACTCATGGCGATACTGCCTTATAAATTGCTGTATCTGTGTTTCTGATTAATGGTGATACTTTTACATTCTACAACTAGAACTCGGATGCCGTTTTTCTTTCTTGTTACACACGAATTTCAATGCACATTTAAACATTGAAGATTGCATGTTGTAATCATTTGTATAAGCCATGAATGGGAAGTCGGACATAGAAGTCACTTTTTAACAAATGAAGATACGTTCTCGCCCACCACTTTCACCAAGTGTCCTTATCACAATCATAAAAGACTTCTGCTCAACTTTTGGTAAGTTCTTTTCACTCACTCTTTTTTCCTCCAAACACCTTGTTGGATTTTATTCATACTCGTATCATTATGATGCTAAAACAATTCAATCAATGACACTCACACATGCCCCATGACCTTGGCATAAATGCCACAATCACTGAAACCTCTGCTAAGGTGTTGATAGAGTTTCATTTCCTAATTTTTCTAAAACTCTTGATGGATTTTTTTATTACACTGGATGAATAATTTTGAAGCCGAGACAATTAGGTGACATGTGCGCTTGTGACTTTGCCCTTGGGGTCAAGGTCACACTCAGAGAAAATCTGAATGAAGATTTTAGCTAAAGCAGTTTAATTTTCTTATATTTCGTAAACCCCGATGGATTTTCTCCATACTTGGAACGAATCATGATGAAACTACGACATTTCATTCTGTGACCAGAGCACTTGTCAATTTGAGATTGGGATCAATGCAACGGCCATAGAATATTTGCTTTAAGTTATGAGTTATTTTTTTTCCTTAATTTACTTTTATTTCCTAATCCCCTTTATGGGTCATATTCATACACTGGATGAATTAGTTTGAAACGAAGACAAGTCATCTTGCGACATGTTATCTTCTCCATTTGAACTTGGAGTCTGAAGCAATGCTGTGAGCGTGGGCTCGACATGTAGGCCGTTATCATTTTTTAATTTATTTATAAAAAATATATACAAGAAATATGCTGCCCGAGTTTTATAAAGATGCTACAAATGAAGATGTGCTACAAGCTCAGACCATTACAAGTTCCTTGCAACTAATTCAAATCAGTCTATGTTATCATATACCAAAAATTGAAAGTCCAAATAAATAAACAAATAGGTCTTATTATACATTTGACTGGATATATCTAAAAGAAAAACAAGGAGGAAGAAAAAAAACCATGTTGCACAGTACTTTAAAAGTATCGCGACTTTTCAAAATGACCTGCTATAAATTAGGCCCATAAATCAGCCCGATGTTGATTTTCCACATATCGTCAATCAGTATCAACACAGATTTGAGGGAGGGGTTGACTTATTGGATGTCACGTTTGCTCAGCCCCAGTTCGTAAGTCGTGTATAAACTAAGGTATTATTATAAGCAATGGTTTGATGGCTAAACATTTCCGCAGGCTAGAGTTAATATCTTACGCAAGGTTACCGTGACCAGTGAGAAGACCCGACATATTGAATCGGCACAGGCGTTGGATCGCGCGACTTTCCACCTATGTCTTACAGCTTAGTCATAAGATCAGAGGAACCCGCGACCACATGGACAGACAGTGAGAAGGACACTGTCCGCTAAGTTTGACTGGATCGGGGCAAAGCGACACCCAATCGGAATTGAGAGAGAGTGTATGATAACAATTTCGATCCGAATTAAAACTTCTAACTGGCAAGCGAAAATTTAGCCTCGCCCAGGAAGATTGCTGAGCAATATAGGATTACTCCGAGGAAGCCAATCGTAATTTGTCGGTAAAACTTAGAGAGGAGATTTCAAGGAAAGACAAAGCTTCGTAAAGGAAGTTTTTTTTGTGGGTCAGAACGTCCCGAGTCTCTAACAGGGGAGACGGAAGTGAGACTAGCAGAGCAGTCGAAGTCGACAAGTCTAGTCGGGGGAAGGAGTCGAGGTGGAGGAGGAAAAGGAGTCGAGGAGGAGAAAGTGGAGAAGGAGGATGATTATAGAGAAGTCGAGGAGGAGAAGGAATTTAAAGAAAATCGGGAGGAAGAGGAGAAGGAATTGGAGGAATATGAGAAAGAATACAAGGACAGGTGGAAATCCATCTCACACTACTAGTAAAATGATGCAATAGGCTATCACAGGGTCGAGCGGAAGGAGAGTACTTGGGAAATTTGAAGCACTGGACTATTTACTTATTATTAAATTGTTATTCGTTTAGTTTCACTTTTTTGTATATTCAATCATTTAACCGTCGGCATTGATGACTTTACATCTCTCTTTCACTAATTTAACTTCCAACCAAAATCGAGCCTGGGTGGGACTTCTATAATAATTTAAGTAAAATATTGGGAGCGCACCACCCCAACCATAACACACCTACCACAGTGGCAACATAACAACCCGATACACCACTTTGGACTACCATAAAATGTTATGTCAACATAATTTTGGAAATGCCTTTTCACACCTCACGTTAAAAATTTCAACATCAACTGATATAACAGGATGTCAAGAACCAGTGATACACTAAGTTCTTCATATCCCCCCATAAAAAATCTTAGAAAGCACCAATTTCAGTTCCTGTTGAACAAATGGTGAAATGAAGGAAATATTTAAGTTAAATAATTTGAGGGTCACCAGATTTCTGGATCGTGTTAGTTGCATGATTGTGTGATTCCAGGTAGCCTCTCCCCCCCCCCCCATGCCTCCTTGTCAGGATCTGCCCCTGGCATCAATTTATTCACATAATGGGTACAACAAAAAGGGGATGGTCCAAGTGAATCAGTTATGCAATCCTTTTTACACAGAACAACAGACTGATTAATTTATATTCGTGTTATACGTAACAGAAAAACAAATATCTTTTTGGTGCCGAGGCAATTGGAGCGAGGTGTCTTCTCGTGGACCCACGACTGTACTCCACACTAGGCTGGTCCTACAGTATGATTAGAAAACATACCATTTCGGTTCGGCAAGCACACCGCGGCTCCTCGGTACAAAGGAAAATGAGAGCCTGAAGGCTGATGGGAATATTGCAAAAAGCTACTTATATGGTCTATATTTATCTTTCAACCTGCAATGGCAGGTAAAATTGCAAATTTTTGACTGTCATAAATATGATGCTTTCGCTTCTTTTGCAACACGTCTGAGGGAAATTCGCTCCATTAAGCAGGAGTTAAATAATTCAGAAAAAATGAAAAAAAGACAATATTTGGTTGCAAAGCATTAACCAGTGCAAATCCGTTGATAAGATAGATACTCTGTCGAAACAGCTTTCTAAGTTGATGAACAGAATGAAATGTTTTGAAGACAAAGTAAAACAAATTTCAAATCAAGGTGGCAGTGCTTTAGGTCAAGGTCGCACTAGTAAATAATCAAGCAGTCAATTATGTGGTGGTTCGAGACAATTATTGTGGTCGCAAATAACGTTGCAATTACTCCAATAATTCAAGAGAATGTCAATTTTTGCTTTGTTAATTTTAACGGTATTTTTAACACATTAGTATCTTGCCTAGAAAATGTGGGCTATGTGTCTTACCCAAGCGCACACGGACGCTGTACGCTTTAACTATGCTACTAATCTACCCAAGAGTATGGCAAACAGGTGACAATGAAATCAGTCCAGCCCTCTACAAGTCTTCAGAGCTTTTAAAAGTTGGTTAATATGTGGTACCAATGAGATCAACATAACTGGTAATTAAAAATCAGCGGAATAATGACCGCCACTAATTATCTAGGATTCACCATAAACTACCCCTAAGAATAAGACCGACTTTGCACTGCGTTTCAGGTTTTATTTGGTCTGCCTGTCTACGGTGATGACGAAACTCAGCTACAATACCTTGATTACGTTCAAGCAGGTATTTCCATTCCCTTTTGGTGGATGAATAAGTTTGTGTACCTGGTTCTGGTTGTACCCATGACGGACTAATAAGTATGTCCATATTGTTATGGGGACTAATTCGTCTTTACAGAGACGTGTGTTGACCGGGTTTTCCAAGTTTCCGTATGTAGCCAGTTAGAAGATGAGTCAAACTTCAAACGACAAAGATCCTGATCTGCTGCGGCATAATGCACCTGCAGATCTGGGTCTATGTTGTTTATTTTACTGATTAATCCTAACAAACTGCACGGACTCAGATCTGATGGGGCATTGTGCGACGGCAGATCCGGGTCCGTTCATTTTGCAGTTGGACTCGTCTTACAAACAGGTACAGACGGTACATACCAAAAGCTTAGTTGATGTTGTTATTGTTCTAGGGTTTAACGCCATTTTCAGCACATGATAGACTATACATGGTGGCCACTATAACTGGTGGAGGAAGAACCTTGGAAAACCCAGGGAAGAACCACCGACCCACGAGAAGCTACTGGCAGGCTTTCCCACGTACCCACGCTAGCCGAGCCGTGGACTCGAACCCATGCATGTAGAAACAAGAAATATCACTCCGGTTTTGGAAATCTGAATCATTTTTTAAAAAAGCTGTCATTGTTCAAGAATTTCGTATGAGCACGAGTATTTTACAGGAAAAAAATAATATATATATTAAAAATTTATTCAGATTTCCAAAACCGTCGTGATATTTCTTGTTTCTACAAGGAACTGTAG
Source organism: Sinohyriopsis cumingii (assembly GCA_028554795.2). NCBI lineage: Eukaryota > Metazoa > Mollusca > Bivalvia > Unionida > Unionidae > Sinohyriopsis > Sinohyriopsis cumingii. The sequence goes on from CM068824.1 coordinate 69,361,665, forward strand.
ACTTCAATACACTACAGGTTATATCATAAGTCATCGTCTTCCATCTTGGATTCTTCGTTGGGACTCATTGAAATAATTAAAAAAAATTAATATTAGGACTTCTAAACTTTTATTCGTGGATTATTCTTGGATTTGATTCTATAAACCATAATTTCATATTCTTTCAATTATTCCAGAATTTTTCCAGGGAAATAAATTACTATATTTTTCAAAGCTTGTTGTTTTCACTCTTTCTTGTGTTACTGTTTATTCGAGCCTAAACACGTAACATAAGAATTGGGATTCTGTTGTCGTTCATGCTTAAGGGTCCCCACACGATATCATAAGATTTGGATACCTTAGATATAGCCAATTCGCGGTATTTAACATCAACGTAGTCTTTGCTTGCTTTATCTGTATCAACGGTAAGATTTGATAAACCCAAGATTTTATGTGTGTTCATATTTAGGGGAGCATCCACTCCGCCCTGATTGGTAGTAGAATGATCAATGTCTGATTTGGTCGACGCACCTTGGTGGACTACTTGGCTGGCTATGGGTGTATTCTATTTTTACCCATATCAAAGTCATGATACCGTTCGCCTTTGTGCCCTGTACTTGTTTTGGCGGGATATATTCTTTTAAACGTTGACTGCAGAATCTACGTACTGTTGTCTCACAGGGTCATGATTCTTCATACCGCCATATTTAGGTCACCGATTATGTTGCCACCAGCTTTGACTGTCCAGAGAGCGACCTGCTCGTCAACATACCTTGTCGTAACCATTTCGCCGACCGCGGCATAGTAGCGTCGCGGTATTGTTTCCGAGCCACGTCCTTGTCGTCGACATATTTTTCTTGCGACCACATCCTGGCCGTGGAAGTATTTTTGTTAACTCCGAGTCATAGTCGTCACCGCACACTTCGGAGGTTACGTCTTGGCGCGCAACTTATCGGTTTGTGGGTACATTTTTAGGGCCAAGTGGGGTCCACCATGCAATCGCACAGCGTGCTGTAAGACAATGAGGTTACCTATCGACTCGACACCGGACAAGATATTCAATAGTGATGAGAGATCCACGCTGAAAGCCTTTAAGTTCCCGACGTTATAAACAAGTATAACCATGTCGCTCGGGTTGGAGGCGCTGTCGTGGTTGCTCGGCCTTGGTAATATATTCGGAAAAGTCCAGGAAAACGTCTGGCAACGCTTGGTCTTTCTGAGAGCAGCTCCCGAAGATCTCGTTCTATGACGCATATGGTCACATCCGGCTCACTTCAAAACAATCCACTTAGTCAACGACCGTGCCACAAACAACAACGTGCAAGGCATCGGATCGCGGATGGATCAGCGCCTTGAGAACCTCGATGGATGCGTAGACGCAGATTGGCCCGTCAGGTTTTATTTGGACAGAGTTGAGTTGGTAAGCACAAGGATAGATATAAAGGTAATGGGAGGCGCGAAGACATACGAATCGAAGTAGAACAGGCAGTCAGTCGTTGCTTGGAATGTCACCATCCAGGCCCGCGGTTTTACGAGGTGTCGAGGTTTATGATGCCGGCCTCGTGACCGCTGAGCCCCGACAGGCGCTTCAGATCGTTTCGCCCGTAGAGTGCTTCGGGGACCTGCCGAAGCGCAGCAGGTTAAAGCTGGAAAGGGCCCTCGTCACCACCTCTGTGTGAATCGGAGGACTGGACCTCCTTTGGATCGGCGGCCGACGGTGCCTCCCATAGCCTTTTTGGCTGTCAGATGACCAGCCATGCTAACTGAATCAAATTAGCCAGGGCTCCAGTGGCCATGATGTCTTGGATCTCCGACGCTTTGTCAGCAATCGCCAAGGGATGGAAAAGAACTAACAGTAAAATGATGCCACCATCCTTTTGTATGACCTTGAAAGCGGCAACGGAAAGATTAAAGTCGACACGAGCTTGGCTTTGTGAGCCCCTCAGAGGGTCATGTACTGGACGGTCGTCAGCATAAAAGAATGACGCCTTTGGAGTTCTGAGGAGCCCAACTACAGCCTGACCGCGGCGGGCTCTAAAAAAAAGGCGACCTTATCCATTTGGCTCTCGATGAGGGAATAAGGTATAATTTGTTTGGCAACGCGTGTATGTGCATGTCTTGAGCTCAGTGAGGGACACAAGTTATATTCTGTGTGTATGTGCATATGCCTTGAGCTTTAGTTTGTATTATCTGAATTGTCCTCGACTACCTGCATTCGTTCCCCATCCCCCTCGAGCATCATTGTTTTGTCCGATAGGATGATGGTGAAAGCTGAGTTGTTGCTATCGGCAGGGTCCGAGCCAACGCAGGCCTTGGAACGTTCGTCCACGACCAATTGTTTGATAAGGTCGAATTAATCAAAACTGAAGTAGTAAATCGGACAGAGTCCGGCGATGTCCTTCGGTTGATTTGCAACATCGTATCAAAGTTTTGATCATGGGGTTCAGGATCTGGCGGTGGCGCCGGCCACATTGTTGGTCGTGTAACCCAGAAGAATTTCATCTGTTGGCTTCTGGTGGCCGTTCAAGCACAGGCTAATTTCAGTGACGCCAAGGTTGTTATTTTTGTAAACGGCATTGTAGTAAGTCGATAACAAGTTGCTGGTAAGATTGTCGCTCACAAGTATGCTCTAATTACATATCCACGAGGTATTATCGCTAGGCTGTCTACAGGTCCAAGGTGGATAAGAATGGTACGGTGGTTGCATCGGTATAAAGGTGGCCTACATGTGACATGAACGTTGCGCAGGCTGTGGATGTCGGTCTCGAAAATGAGGACGACCATCGCTGATCACCTTCGGGATGTCGGCGCGCCGCTGGGTCAAGTAAAGAACGTTGGTGTTCTAGCGGACTGTTGCGTCGCTGATCTTCCGCAGCACATCATATCACGCGAGGTCGTCCATGAAGGCGACCACGTACAGTCGATACCACTTCTTCCTGCACGATAGAAATTCAAGAACAGCTTGGTCTTTCTGCTGCCCGATTGGACGATTACCAACGTATGAACGCGGTGGGGAAATAGGGGCCAGAGTTGCTGAGAATTTTTAATCCCCCTTGTGGCGTAACATTCAACGATGTCCATACTTATTTAATGTCTGCGGCATCAAAAATGCTTACATACGATATGCTCCTTTTGCCTAAGCTGCCGAAGGTCGACCCTGGGAGTGTATATGTGCCGTGCCGCAGCTCCTGGTCAGGCGTACCGTCCGAAAGCAGCGAGGCGAGTTCGGTGTCCAAGGTATTGACAGAAAACTTGCAGAGCGGCTATTCGGGCACCAGTACACACAGGAGAAGTTGCTTTCTTAAAAAAGGGTTTTGGCGCGCATCGGAGTGGTTCTGCGGCAGCTTGCCGTGGTGGTCACCCTGAATGAAGATGACACCATGATGGCGTGATGTAAGTGATATAGGTGTTAGGTTTGTAGTGGTTGTAATCTGGACACTTGAGTTATTGACCTTTACATATTGCATAACTCACCTTTGCGGTGGGGCCCCGAGTGACCGAGTGGTCTAAAGCGCTCTCCGTTACGGATCACTGACATCTCACCTCTGTCTGCGTAGGTTCGAGTCTCGGATTCGGCCAATGTGGGTATGTGAGAAAGCTTGCCAGTAGCTTCTCGAGGGTCGGTGGTTCTTTCCGGGGATTTCCCGGGTTCTTCCTCCACCATTAATGCTGGCCGCCATGTATAGCCTATCATGTGCTGAAAAATGGCGTTAAACCCTACAACAACAACAACACCTCCGAGGTACCGCCTCAAGTCCGAATCTAAAAAATGATGCATATCAATGCCAGTAGCTGCAGCTCTGCGCCTTTGGTTTTTAGCATTGCATCCCTGCTTATAATGGAGGTACTAAAATAATCCGAATGGCTGATGCCATAAGTCATCAAGCAAGCGACTCAAAAGGCTTCAAAGATATCAACCAGATGGACTTAAAGTAAAGGTCGTGATTGTCTCCCATCGTCCTACAGCCATAGGAAACATTTGAGCGTAATGATAGTCCTCCAAATATATACATAACAACTGATGGTGCTGAAAAGGGGGGGGGGGGTTATTGCAGAATATTAAACTGATCCCAGCCATTCATATACTCATACGGATAGACACACATGGCGGTCAGAAGCAGTACATTTTATTCGGTATATCATGGGGGGGGGGGGGGGGGTCCGTGATCCAGCTTTGAAAGGCTGCAGGGCAAGAACTGGTAGATGTCTATAAAGTGGAGGTGGCCCAGGGAAATGTTCATATACTTTTCCATGTTGTTGGGAATGGCACTGATGTTTGCCATCGAGGCCATTTCGGAAATGCCACCAGTAAATGGCCATCATAGTTCCTTAGGTTGTGGAAGACCCCTGGAACTTTTTTTCCGGGCTCAGCCAAAGCTAGAAATAACAGCTGTTATGGGTGGCTCCTCAGTACCGTCGGTGATGTGTCTGTGGTCTCTTATCCTAACTGTAAGGCCATATACTCTTGAATCCAGTGGACAGCATTACTGTGTTACTACTGTATCATGTACTTCATTATAAGGCAGTCTCACTGTAAGGCCATATACTCTTGACTCCAGTGGACAGCATTACTGTGTGACTACTGTATCATGTACTTCATTATAAGGCAGTCTCACTGTAAGGCCATATACTCTTGACTCCAGTGGACAGCATTACTGTGTGACTACTGTATCATGTACTTCATTATAAGGCAGTCTCACTGTAAGGCCATATACTCTTGACTCCAGTGGACAGCATTACTGTGTGACTACTGTATCATGTACTTCATTATAAGGCAGTCTCACTGTAATGCAGTATGGCTATGACTCCCATGGACAGCATTATAATGACAGACTACTTCATATTATGTAACCTGCTTTTATGTAAACTAGACATCATATATTTATTCCGGAGTCACTGCATACAATCAGGACAGTTCTGAGTTGAGTTGTTCATGCTACTGGTGCAAATTAAGTGTGTATGAACATGTGTTGTTCATACTATTGGTACAAATTAAGTGTATTAACATGTGTTGTTCATACTATTAGTGCAAATTAAGTGTATTAACACGTGTTGTTCATACTATTGGTGCAAATTAAGTATGTATGAACATGTGTTGTTCATGCTGTTGGTACAAATTAATTGTATTAACGTGTTGTTCATACTATTGGTGCAAATTAAGTGTGTATCAACATGTGTTGTTCATGCTGTTGGTACAAATTAAGTGTATTAACATGTGTTGTTCATGCATTTGGTGCATAATTAGTGTGTAAGGACATGTATTGTTCATGTATTTAGTGCATATTAAGTGTGTATGGGCGTGTATTGTTCATTTATGTAGTGCATATTAAGTGTGTAAGTACATGTGTTATTCATGAATTTGGTGCATATTAAGTAAGGACATGTATTGTTCATGTATGTAGTGCATATTAAGTGTGTAAGTACATGTGTTGTTCATGAATTTGGTGCATATTAAGTAAGGACATGTATTGTTCATGTATGTAGTGCATATTAAGTGTGTAAGTACATGTGTTATTCATGAATTTGGTGCATATTAAGTAAGGACATGTACTGTTCATGTATGTAGTGCATATTAAGTGTGTAAGGACATGTAATGTTCATGTATGTAGTGTATATTTAGTGTGTATGGACATGTATTGTTCATGTATGTAGTGCATATTGTGTATGGACATATTTTGTTCATGTATGCAGTGCAAATTAAGTGTGTATGGACATGTGTTGTTCATGCACGTGGTGCAAATTAAGTGTATAAACATGTGTTGTTCATGCATGTAGTGTATATTCAGTATATGAACATGTGTTGTTTATGCATGTTGTGCATATTCAGTTTATGGGCATATTTGTTATTGTTGTTGTTATAGGGTTCAACGCCATTTTTCAGCACAAGATAAGCTATACATGGCGGCCAGTATTAATGGTAGAGGAAGAGGCAGGGAAAACCCTGGAAAGAACCACCGACCCACAAGAAGCTACTAGCAAGCTTTCTCACATATCCACATTGGCCGAGCCCGAGACTTGAACCCACGCAAACTGAGGTGAGATGGCAGTGATCTGTAATGGAAAACACTTTAGACCACTCAGGGCCCCCTGGCATATTTGTAAATGTAGTGCAAATTAATTAAGAGTGTTTGTTATATATGTGGTGCAAATTAAGTGTGTTCATGTATAAATAGCATGACAGCCCAAATCTCTCTTATGCTGATGATGTTCTGCTGAAGAACATAACACTGTTCTATTACTTAAAGAAAAATGTCTATTTTACCATTTATGAATGCAATTTTCTTTTTCAGATTGTTGCACTATATAGTTCTACAGTTGTTGCCTCGCAGATTTGCCTTTTCTTCCAGTGTATCCATTAAATGAATAATTGAATGTCATGAACCAAGAAAATAGAATTTTACACATGATTTATGATATTGTGGATCAATTACTTCTCTATCAAGCACCTAATATGACCTTTTGCTACAGGACGTAATGACTGGTACAACATTTAGTTTACAGTGTAACACCTTTGTGAAAATTATGCTACAGAATGAAGTTTCATAGTGAACTGAAAAATTAACTAGTAAAATTGGATTTTGTTTCATGGTGAACTGAAAACATGAACTAATAAATCTGGATTGTAATTTGTGCTCATTATTATTTACCAATCTTTATCAAACAAAAGCAAAACTTTGAAACCTTGAACTGCTGCGTGTAGTTTTCTTCTTCAATTTTGGAAGTAACAAAAGAAAGATCTTATTCAGGACAAAGCAAATCTTTGAAGTGATGTAAATATTTGAGAGATGTTAGATTTCTCAAAAAAATTGTGTAGTGCATTTATTAAATTAAAAGCTTATAAGGATCTATTCCAGGTAATTCAAATTATTCATTAATCCATCATCTAACTTAATCAAATTTTTTTATATTAAAAAAAGTGTGTTAGATTAATAAAATTCAACATATCCACATGCGTTAGTTATTATCCATTACAAAATGATTCCAAGCTGAAATTCTTTCAGCAAAATTCTCTTCTGTAAGGTATCTTCACTTACTGAAATTTACTTGGTCAGTAATCTATCCTAGATATGAAATTAGATGAGTTCATTTTTATTAACAAATCAGTCAGAGATATATCCAAAAGCCAGCTGCAATGGCAGTTGGTTAACATCTACCCAAAAGACATGCAAGGGCAGTTGGTTGACATCTACCTGATGCCATAAGCAATGGCAGTTGGTTGACATCTACCTAATGCCATATGCAAGGGCCATTGGTTGGCATATACCTAACGCCAGATGCAAGTGCAGTTGGTTGACATTTACCTAATGCCAGATGGTATCAATGCCTTTCTGATATTTGAAAGGTGTTCATGACTGCTTTAAAAAATCTGTTGAGTGGGTTAGTGAGCAGTCATTTTAAAACACTTTTTCAACTTTTAGTAACGCCTGCCATATTTGATTGCAGATCAGCATCAACCGAACAATTTCAAGACATTCATGCCTGTAATTTTCTGTAAAATTAGGTCAAATTCAGTCCAGCACTTTTGGAAAAAGTAATTCAAAGATTAGACAGCAGATATGCATTATTTGTGAAAACCTGAAATGTTAAATTTGGTAAAACTCTGTCAAGCAGTTTTACTGACTTTTGTTTTAAGGTTTTTCTTTATCATATTGAGAAGTTATGTAAAGGTTGTATTGTTCTTAGTAACAATGGCCATATCTGATGGCAAATCTGCATTTTTCATACAAATTAGAAAGACCTTCATTACAAAAATACTTTGTAAAATTTACTAAAATTCTGCTCATAAGTTTGGAGAAGTTATTTACAGCTCTTCTTTTTAAAAAAAACACATTACAGTATGTGGACGTATCTGAGGGCAAATCAGGCATAATTTGTTCTGTCAGTTTCTTCATTCTACTTTTAATAATGGCAGCCATTTCTGACTGCATATCAGTATCATTTGTTCAAACTTAATTAAGAGTTTAACTTTGTTTCTTCTGAGTTTATCATGGTATAAACTGCCTGAAGGGCATTATGTAAGCTGTGCGAGTCGGCAACTGACAGTTTATACCAAGATAAACTCAGAAAAAAAAACCTGTTAAACTCTTATAATTGAAATTTCAATCATTCATTATAATATTTTGTTTGCATCATTAAAAACCAGAAAACTTAATTGAGCGTAATATTACAAGTTTGGGGTTTCATGTTATGTAGCTATTTATAACACTTGGGATTGTCCTGCTTGATCATAATAAGGTCATCATAATACCAGTTCTTCAACCAAAGGAAACCAAATTTATTCAATTATTTTTTTTAATTAATAGTTAGAATGTTGTTTTCCTTTAATGCTTACTTCATGTCTGCTTTCACTGGCATTGTTTATCTTCTGCTGTACACGTGACTCTATTTATAGAAGTGGGTATTCTTAGAAAAGTAGTTCTCCTTACAGTTCATACAGAAATAAACAAAATTCATTTTGATCACGTGGTAACATTCTGACCAATGGAAATGTTACTTTCCTTTACCAGCTACTAGTGTTGCAATTATCAAGTTTTCATGCCATATTATTCTCTGATAAATATGGTTGAAATGTTTTGGGGGGAGGAGAATTTGAAAACAGCAATTGTTGACAGATGACAGATGCAGGACTATAAGTTCTCATGATCTTATGCTCAGCTTAAACTGCCATGGAGTGAAAAGATCGGAGTATAATTAACAGATGTGTTGTTTACAAATTTCATTTTGTCTTAAATCAGCTAAAACAAGCCTATCTCCCACAATTCTTGTAAAATGAAGAAGCAACATGCTTTTGTACCGTATGATATTCATTACTTTATTGGCTGCAAAAGTTTCTCAGACACGGAAAGAATCACAGGAAAAGAATCCTGATATTTACATCACCAATTCTGATTTGTATAAGATCCAAGATGACCGTTCCTTTTGTGAAATAAAAATGATTTTAAAAAAAAAAGCCCCAAGGAAACTGATAGAAAGTATTAATTTCTGTGGTCCCTTTATTTGTATTCTACAAATTGCTCCCCACCTTGAGGCCTTTACTGATGAGGAATGCATCTTGTTGAGGATCGCGTCCAAGGAAGTTTCTTAACATAACATCACCATCCTGAAATAAATGGTACAGCATTAGAAATGAATTGTGGTACAACATTAGAAATAAATCGTGGATGTATATACTGGAGTAAATTTGTACTACTTCATTAACTCATATTTATGTCCATCATGTTTGCATATGTTGTTGTTGTTGTTGTTGTTGTAGGGTTTAACGCCATTTTCAGCACAAGATAGGCTATACATGGCGGCCAGTATAATTGGTGGAGGAAGAACCCTGGAAAACCCAGGGAAGAACCACCGACCCACGAGATCATGTTTGCATATAAATAAGCAATTCATCTTATCTTCTTGATATTGATTGGTACTGAAGGTTACATCAGCACATAAAAGACCATCTTCTCTAGCCAAGGTTCCAATAACCCTATCTACACCTTGACATATCAAGCAGATATTTCTGTGCTTCAGGCCTGTGAATTTCATTGGATGCGGCCGTAAGCCACCGAATTCAATCAAAATTATGTTGTTCAAATTTGAACATGGTTCCCATGTGATTGAGACAAGGGGAGCACACAACTTAAATGGACTGATAAATAAGCAATTATCCCGTGCCGATCTGTGTTTACACAATGCCTTTCACTCAAATACACATGTAATGGTTCACCTCTGGTATATAGCCATACTTTTGATGTTAAACTTACAAAGTATCCTTTTTATGTCAACTGCCACCACCTTTTTGGCTGATGCACAATGCACCACAGTATTGGTTAGTTGGCATTATATACTAAGAGAAGCAACACATGAATCCAATAGACGTCGCTATGACAAAGCACCAATATAGCTGTTCCATCTGCCAAGGTGTAGACAGGGTTATAGGAACCCTGGCTAGCAAAGATGATAAAGGACTGTAAACTGCCAATGCAATGGAAATAATGTGTCATGTCCGGCGGCATACCACAGCAGCTAAGCCAGAATGGTCTGGTAGAAGTCGAATATGCTACCTATTGATTGAGAGTCTGGCATGTTAACCACTAAGCCACTGTTGCTACACACAGTTTTATGTGTAATGACTCTCTAAAGTATCTCTAAACTCTGTATTCATAAGAATAGTGATAATGATGATTTTTATTAAAAGTTTTATCACATGTCTGAAATTTTTCAACTCATTGTGGAGAAGCACCATGGTAAAGTCAGTTAGCCCAATCCAAAACTTACCTTGTCTAAATGAAGGTTTGGTTGTTATGTGTTTTACAACAGAGCAAAACAAGTAGGTATTTAATTGCTCAGGGAATTAAAAGAAAGTGTATTATCCAAGGATACACTATGGTAGTCATCATTAGCTGATCCAGTAGTAAGATTCAAACCTATACCTTTGTTTTTGCAAGTCTAGTGTGCTAACCATGGAGCCACTACAGATCCTGACCACATTAGTCATCTTACATGATACAAAGACGAGTGCACCAGACCTATTCTATATCAATAAGTCAACTGGGCATCTAACACAAGGGCCAAGAAGATCTGTTCCATGCTATTAGTTCCAATAAGGATGATGGAAACAATCAAGTCAGTGCCTTACTGGCAATTTACCTGATAATTCACCTGACTGTAGAACCCTGAAGGCCATGGCCCCTTTGGATTCATGTTAATGACAGGGTTAGACAACCCTGCTCTGATGAAAAAGCGAATAATGTGTGGGTATGGCTTACCAGAGATCCACCTGGCTGTAGTATATACCTCCTGTAGTCCATGCCTACTTTAGGATTCATGATTCCCTCCTTCAGGAAACGGGAGTAGAACATGTCCATACTAAACACCTCACTCCACTGAAACATATAGGTAAAACTTGCAAATCAAGTGGTACTAAAATGTGTAAATTTGCTATATTTTGTGGGGTACCAATTTTTTTGAATTTAGTTCTTGCTATAAAACAATTAACAAATAGATTAAATAAACTTTCATTCTTTCTTTGCTGGGCTCAAAACTAGCTTCAGAAAATTGGAAGAAGTGACTTCTCCCTCCAGAAACAAAAGGGATAAGTGTATTGTAAATATAGTTTTTATTCACAAATGGATATTTATTTAATAAAAATATCAATGCTCTACCCATATTTTAAAAGTAAAGACAACTGTGCTGCATATTTATTTAATGTTTGTTCAAAATCTGTTCCTATGTGTATTATTATTATAGTAATTATACATAATATGCTGTTAGTATTATTAATATAGTAATCATACTTTATTTGATGCATGTATTATTATGGTAATCATACTTGATTTGCTGTGTATTGTAATAGTAATCATACATAACTTGCTTTGTATTATAATAATCAGACATGATTTGCTGTGTATTATTATAGTAATCATACATAATTTGATGTGTGTATTATTATTATGGTATTGATGTGTATTATTATGGTATTTATACATGATTTGATGTGTGTTTATTATTATTACTTTGGTAATCATACCTGATTTGCTCTGTGTATTATTATTATTATTATTATTATTAATCATTCATGACTTGCTGTATTATTATTGCTATTATGGTAATCATACATGATTTGCTGTGTGTATTTTTATTATTATAGTAAGCATACATGATATGCAGTGTATTATTATTATTATAATAATCACACATGATATGCAGTGTGTATTATTATTATTATATCAATCATACATGATATGCAATGTGTATTATTATTATTATCATAGGAATCATAAATGATATGCAGTGTGTATTATTATTATTATAGCAATTGTACATGTTATGCAGTATTATTATTTTTATAGCATAAGGGTTCAATGTCATCTATGAGTCCTCTGGCATATGCAAAGCACACTTTTTCATTATTCTCAAATTATATATATATATATATATATATATATATATATATATATATATATATATATCATACAGTGTAGAAAATAGAAAACTTAAGTTCCTAATACCTGTGTTCAAATCTCCCAGAGTACAAATTAAATTCTCAACCCTGTATGATACCACCATTTATTTGTATTTATACAACTTCTGTTAGTATTATCAAGCATTCTCCTGTAGAACTGCACTGTTCTGTTCTGTTTATTGGATATTTGTAATCTTGTGGTGTGTGTGTGTGTGTGTGTTTGAGATTTTTTATTTTTAACATAGCTTTAACAATTTTCCAGTCATATTGATACGATGTCTGCAGTGTGGCAGTTTATAGTGGTCTAGCACTGGGGCATCATGCCATTCATGTCGCATCATGTCCCACCCAGTCATATTATCCTGACACCAGGCTGACCAGTCCTAACACTGACCTCTTAATGCTGAGTGCCAAGCGAGGCAGCTGCTAGTCCCATTTTGATAAGTCTTTGGTATGACTCAGTCGGGGTAAAAACCCGCTATCATATATATATATATATATATATATATATATATATATATATATATATATATATATATATATATGTTTGTGAAATATGTCTCTTCGTTAATACTAACCCAATCATAATATCTTAGGAGAATTACTGCTATTCCACATATCCAGCCATCCCAGATAAAACTTTTAGCTAAAAAGAGTTAATAGTGCATTCTGGCAGTGATCTTCCCTTGATATAGGGATTGATGTCAAAACCCATCAATATATCAGTTATTACTGGAGCACAAGGCATGCTTTCTATATGGATGTAACTGCGGGGGAGGGTGTATGTTTATTATGGCTGGGTAAGTAATAGTGAAGAAACATATTTTACTAGAAAAAATTAGCTTCTTTTTTAATATGTTACACAGTCATAATACCTTAGGAGAATAGGTAAGCAGTGCAGGGAAGCACATCCCCTTACCCTGGGGATGTCATCGCCAGTCCCCTAAGGTCTATGAGACAGCTTCTTGGTAACTGAGCTGGAGAAGACTCCATCTGTCGGGGAGAGGCTTCGAAAAAGGAAAGGTTCCCTCCTACAAATCCAGCAGAAGTCATGAAGCTACATCTTATGAAGCTGCTGAACAACTTGGAAAGGTAACCATGACTATAGGTCCCACCAGACTGAGTTGAGCCCTTTGGGATGAAAGATCTCTGAGGTAAAAACTGAAGAATGTGGACTCTGATCTCCATCCCATAGCATAGATAATGTCAGAGAACAGTTCTGGTCCAAGGCATTGCTTCTGGCAAGTGCTCTAACCTTGTTAGCTTAAATTCATCTGAGCTGGATATATTTCTTGATATGCATAGCGAATAACCCACTTAAACCAGGATGAACTGGTCTGTATGGTTATAGTGTCCTGTCCCCGTTTGAGATAAAAAAAATAGGCATGATCTCCCTCGACATAAAGGCTCTGTCTTTTTAAGATACCACTTCAAGGCTCATACTGGACCCTGCAGGTGGCCTTGAGTGAAAGTGTCCAGTAGACAATGATTTCAGTACAAAGGTCTGGTTACCAATGAACGGAAGCCTGCTAATGGTGATGAATATTGGAACTTTCAGAAGTTAAACTGACCCGTCTTGTCAGAACTGCATGTAAATTGGGTTCCCTAATAGGCCAAGTATTATACTGATTTTGCCTACCATTGCAAATGTGATAAGGAAGCAGGCCTTGTTTGTAAGGTGAGCCAAAGAATCCCTTGAAACTGGTTCAAATGGTGTTTTGTTCAGCCCAGCTAGTATCCATGATAGGTTCCATTTTGGGCACAGAGTCAATGTTTGTGGCCATGAAAATCAAAGTTGGAGAGAAGGTAGGGTAAGTCTTTGCTTTGTTTGATATCCACTCTTTCATGACAACGAAAGGTGTCAGCAATTGTGGAGTGGTAACCTTCGATTGTGTCTGGTGCCAACTTTTTCTCACTGAAGAGCCAGAGGTATCTATTTCAAGTAGAATGTGTTCTGTGTACAAATTTTCCAATTGCCTTTGTGCATTTTCAGATTGGAGGGTCCTCTTGCTTGAGTGATTCTTTCCACGACTCGTTAAGAGAACTGTTTACTTCTGAGGGTCTGTTGAATCTGGCGCAGACATGCTAGTTCAGTAGGTCTGGTTGGGTGTGAAAAAATTGCCACTGTGGTTGTTTGAGTAGATGAGGGAACTTCTTTATTTTCTATGGAATTTCCATTGTGAGATTGATGACATCGCTGATCTATAACTTCTCCTGAGTCATGCAATGAGGATGAGACGACACTTGGATTCTCTAGCTTTAGTATCATCTCTGGAATCAGAGGTGTTGGAGGATAGGCATATGCATCCTGGCCATTCCAATCTATGAATAGCAAATTGCCCTGGCTTTGGGATCTGGGACTGGTGTGATGAGAGTTGGAAGCTTGGTATTCCACTTTATTGCAAACAGGTCCACCAATGGTTGGTAGAATTGGGTGCAAATCTGAATGAAAAACTGAGAGATGGAGAGACCATTCTGTCTGAAGAAGCTGATTGTCCCAAAGAATCTATTATGTTTAGATGTCCAGGAATATGACAGACTTGGACGTGGATTTGTTGCTGATGACACCACTTTAGAAAGTCCCACACCAGTAAGCAAAGGACTGGGAACTTCGTTCCACCTTGCTGTTTGAGATAATTCACCACTTTAGAGTTGTCAGATAGGACGATTCCCTTTCTAGTAAAATATTCCTGCCACCAGTGAAAGGCTTCCAAAATGGCCTTGATCTTGAGGATATTGATATACAGATGCTGGTCCTGGGGAGACCACACTCCACTGGCTTCCCTAAAAGACGTTAGATGGTGTACGCACCAAGATTTCTGTACTTGCATCCTTACAGACTGGCGGTTGTACTTGCAGGGGTATACCCACTGTAAGCCAAGTTAGGTTGCTCCAAGTTAGCAGATGGTACCTCATATTTGTGCAAACAGGATGAGGTCGAACCAGTGGACAAATTTTTGGCCTCTTTGAGATAAAGGAATCATTTGTAACTGATGCAAATAAAGGAAACCTTGGATGATGAGGTCTGCTGCCACGCTGAGCAAGCTTAGAAGGCAAGGGAATGCCTGTGTTGAGAGAGATTCCATCAAGAGTAACAAAGCCACCATAATCCTGATTTTCAATGCCCGTTCCTCTGTTTACTTGAGTGTTGAATTCCATATTCAAATTGTTGAGACGGTACAAAGTAGGATTTTTGTCTGTGCTGGTAAAAACCAGCTTAAAAGCAGTGTAACTTGGATTGTTACATTGTGTTCAAATACATAACTCGCCTGTTGTTTTTGGAGGAGGTTGTCCAGGTAACATAATGTAGCAACCTTGGCGATGGTTTGGACATGAGCCATAACACGGTTCATCAAAATCAGTGAAGTCCAAGTGAAAGTACTCAGATTTATTAAGCTCTATCTTGTAGGCAAATCACAGGAACTTGCTGGAAGCTTTGTGAATCAGGATGTGAAGATATGCAAAATTTATGTCCATGCTGATTTTGAAGTCTCCCTCTTGAGTGGCATTCAAAATGCACTGTGGTGCTTCCATCAAGAATCAAGGAGTGTGAATGAATTGATTGAGGGCTCTTAGGTTGATGACAGGGCACAGACTCTGTTTGCCTTCGGGACCAAGAAAAGTCTGGAATAAAATCCCAGGGAATTTATGATTTTGAACAATTTCTACCACCCCTTTCTGACAATCATTACTTATTTCTTGCTGCTAGGTGGCGACTATGAATGGGTCTGTTGGAACGTTTGTAGCTGATGTGACTCTGGCCAGGTGTCTTTAAAAAGTGATGCAGAGTCCATTGGAAAACACTTGTCGGGTTCAATGATTCAAAGCCTTCCTACAACCAGGATCTGTGTGAAGAGAGGTGTGGAATCAATGTCATTTTCTGAGATGGAGGTGGTCATATAGAGAAACTTTGGCATAAGCAATCGCTACTTCTGTCTTTTGTCCACTTTAGTTTGTGAGGACCATGGCTGTTGACATGAGAAACTACAATAGGACAACTGGTCAGAAGTTTGTGCTTGGGTCATGTCCCTTGGTTCCTTAGTTAGTTTCCCGAAATGTCCCTGTATCACTGTTGTGGTTGAGGGGCAGGAAAATTTGGTTCCTTAGTGGCTTGCTTACATACTTTGTTGATGTGGCCATTAAAAAGTGATTAGAGAATAACAGCTGTGCTTGTAGCTTGGCCTTATGATGATCCGTATGGAAGGTGGCGAGCAGTGCATCTCATTTTGCCAACTGTAAATTTGCAGCTGCTGTGACAGCTCTCTGTTCAAGACCTGGACCATTTTAGAGACCAACTCCCATGCATGTACCATTTCCACCTGTTGAAAGATAGCCATTGATACCAAGCACAACAGAGAGCTAACAGATACTACACTGCAGTTCTGTATAGTTCTGTCATCCCCAAAGCTGCGATGTCCTGGTCAATGGTTGCAGTTTTCAAATGAAAGGCTGGTGTATGGCAATAGTAGAACCACTGATGAAAACTTGATGGAAGGAGTTTTGAGAGAAAGAGAGACACTTGATGCTTGGGTCTTGTAATTGATAATGTTAAACAGTTCAAAATGTCGGTGAATCTGTCCGACTGTGGAAGTAATTTGAAGTTGGATTTTTTTGTTTTGTGATAAGATCAACAGATGCTGGAGCTCTAATCCAGGTGGTTGACAAGGTAGGAGGGGAGAACAGAACTCCAGAGGCAAATGGCAGAAAAACTTCTTCAGTGGAATCTCTGAAGTTATAGTGAAATCAAGAAGTGAAAAAGAAGTCTGAGAACAACCATGGTCATCTTTGCTTGCATGAGGTGAGGTTGTTGCTTGATTGAAGGAGCTGGCAAAGAGTGTCAAGGTCTGTTGCTGACAAAACTTGTGGAGCTTCCTGAAGCAGAAATGTGATTTCCAATCTGTCACTGATTAAAAAGTCCCTTCTACTGTACCAAAGGTTGAGAGAATTAAGAAGTGGCAGATAAGCCCAGCATCATAAATGGAGAGTGCAGTTAGACTGGTCTCCATAAATGCCTGCATACAAGAGGATCAACAGACTTGATAACAGATTGATTTCATGAACTTATTGTGTCAAGGTCTTAACCCTGAAGGTCCCTTGCAGTAGGCATAGGCCAGTTAAAACAGAAATGGGCCATGCTAGTTTTCAGGACTCGTCTGAGTCGCAATGCTGGGATGGGTTATGGGATGTTCGATCCAAGTGTCCAGTCCATGTATCAGTGGACCAAAAGGATACTTTGTTCATTTGCTCGCTGTTTATCATCAAGAGTTGTAGAGTGTAGCCCTCAGGAGGCAAGGCCTAAAAGTATCGCTAGCAATGAGAATTCTTGGTGGTGGGGGGGTGACATAGGTGCTGGGACTGTCTCTGATTATGTAGATTTTTGGTGTTTTGTAACTGGAGAGCCCTTTGTTAATTTTTCTCCCATATCTGCCAAAACTTTCCACACTGAGAACATGTCAGCATGTAGGCTTATTGTATCTTTGTCCTTAGTTGTGCATTTCTGCATTTTCCCAATGGTTTAATCTGTAAGACAAATAGAGCAGAACATATAAAACTGTTGCAGCTCTGCAACTGTCTCTTATTATTAAACACAAAGATGGAGCAGTGCTATGCCTTAATAGCATTAACTGGAAAACAGCAGATGAATTTATATCACCATACTAGCTGTGAGGGGGTTCAAGGATGACCCATACAGGTAAATGCAATGAAGTGTGGTTTCTGGACACTACATGTATTAGCAGAGAAAATTCACCTGCATGTAGCTAGTCATTGCGTTTTTAAGAGTTTTCTATAGGTCTCAGGGACTTGCACCTTAACATAAGTAAAATTACAGCCCAAACTTATTTGTGAGGTTGCATAGGCTACCTGTGTAAAAGTACCTAAGTGCAATTAAATGCATAAAGGCAACAAAGCGTGGCTAAAATTGTAAAGGGCAGAACATTGTTGAGAGAGAGAAAGAAAGACATGTTAATATAGATGGAGTATACTTTCCTTGTGAAGTAAGAATTCCTCCAACTTGAATCAATATTTATTATTACTTCTGTCTTCTGATACTACATTAGTGAAATAATGTCATGTTAAAGAAGGCAAATTAAAACATGAATAACAATAAATGTATTCCCTTTGATAATTCCCATCATGTAGTACAGTACAATAAATGTATTGATAATTCCCATCCTTATGCCAAACTTTATAAGAACAAGACTGCAATTATTCAAAAAGTTTCATAGTAACTGATGAACGATAGGATTTGTCATCAATCCATTTATACATGAGGAGACCACTTTCATTTAACTTTCATCTAATTAAGTTGATTACTAAGCACTTTAAAAGGTTTTAAAAAAATTCACTTGAAAGAGCTTAATGTAACTGGTAGTGGAAGGATTCCTAATTTATCATGTAATGTATTTAGAAGATAATAGCAAATTCACATACTTTTTATGTTCCTGCATATATAATATTTTATTCATAAAATATTGTGAAACTATCAGTGCTATTCTTCCTTTTGGCAAATTAGAAGCATCTGTTCTATCTTCCTCTAACATTATATATACACAGAAAAGTCAACTAACAAATCTTCTATACCAAGATGTCTTGATTTTCAAATATAGTTTGATCTGCTTTTTAAGCAACTTACAAGATATCCATAATACTGAGCATCATAGCCTCCTGCAAGATGACCAAAAGAGGCAGCCATGTTGGTTCCAGGGACAGATGGAAAGCCCATGATCTCTTCCGATAACTTGGACAGTATTCTTGCTGTGTCAGCCTGTAGTGAATGAAAACAAAAGTCTCTCAGATGGACTGATGCTCTATGAACTAAAAAGAATTTCCAAGAATACATGTTAAGTCTTGTTTATTTTGTCCTTGAATTCCTTTTTAACTGCTTAGTACTGAAAAAAATCTTGATACTGTTGACAAACAAACCAAATTTGGCAGCAAAAATATTTTTTTACATTCTAGAATGAATACTGTTGCCTGCTACAGTCATTTGCAGTTTATGAAACTAAAAAATATATATCTTTCTGTTGCAAAATAAGTTTGTGACTTCTAAGTTTTTGACTGTTTCTCTGACGATGTGATGATATGTTTATTATAAACCACAAACAATTATTTCATAATAAAAAGATGAGCTTTAATTTTTTGTTCTTTCACTCTGATTTCACCCATCTACTCCCTTCACATGACTTTTTTAAGTGTCATCATCGCTGACAGCAAGGAATCTAAATCTGTTATCAGCCCATCCTTCATCACGAATGATGGTTATATGATTATTGTCTGTAAATCCGATACATTTTATGTAATACAGAAGCTGAATATTTAAATAAAATATTCACATTTTGCATTGGGATAAAGAAATATGTTCATCATCAGTGTGTAAATCCAATATAGCTTGTGTAACAAATAAAAATAAATTTATATTTTAAACATTCACAGGTGTTTTTTCATTTTATGTTAATTAGTATTTAAAACTTAGCCAAATCTTAAACACCCATAAGAACAACTTTTTTAAGAACTTCAGTACAAAATATTAACAAAATTCTATTTTCTTTGTTCCAGAAGAAAAAACATGAACTCTTTGATTGTACCCAGTGAATAATTGGCACTGTTTTTGAATAATAATTATTAAAGTAATCAAAATGTGCCACCTTTGTGATGCAAGTTTGATCTCTAGATCTGAAATAAAAATTATAAATACATAAGAAATCTAGAATTCTTTTCCAAAGGAGTATGTTGCATTCTATTTACACCAACATTTAAAAATGTTATGTGCTGCATGATGGCCTGAAAAGATTTATGCAAGTTTAAAAGTTAAAAATAATTAGTAGGTATACAAACAGTCATGTCAGCATGTTTGCAAAAAGTCATGTTAACATGATATTATGCCCAGTAAATCTACTGACCCAATGATGCATTTTTACAAAACCATACCTGAGCCTGTGTATGTATAGTTTGGTCAAATGTTCCGAGTAAGATCTGTCTCAAATTAAACATTCCTGCATTTGCGACCCGACTTTTCATTAAGTTATCCAATATCTCGTCTGGGATAGGAGTGCCATCTTTGAAATGTTCTGACATTCTTTTCAAAGGCTCTTTCTCCCAGCACCAGTTTTCTAACATCTGGGATGGTGCCTCCACAAAGTCACGCTCCACACTGGTACCACTGAAACAACAAATCTATCAATGAAGTGCAATTAACATATATGAAATCTATAAGTAAGGTGTGTGGTATTACTGATATACTGGTGTACTGCAGTGCCATATTCTGATGGTATGTATCATGATACATTTTCACTGTACTGGTACTCTGATAGTTTCCAACAGGAATTTATGGAAATTCCAGAGTAATTTATGGAAATCCCAGAGTAATTTTGTTACAACTGTAATGCTGTTAACCGCATGCTGTCATTTTTTGTGACAAAAAGTATTTTAAAAAATTACTATTATTTCATTTCTGCAAAAGATTTGTCTTTGTCACAAATTAATTTTGAATATTATAAATAATAATCACATATTCGACATGTGTCATCTATACTAACATGGTGGCCAAATGGGATGTTAAAATACTCAGGTCAAATCCAACTGTTCACTGTCAGATGTAAAAGAACAGAAAATGTCATCTTTTCATTTTTTACTAGCATGTGTTATGGTGTGAAGTACTTGCATTCTTTTGTATGACTTATCATCATAAGATTTTCATGAAAGCTGTTGTTTTCTATTTGAATTTTACATAATTTCTCAAGTCCTCAAAATATTTTCTCATTCGTTGAGCAAATGTATTTTATGTTTACTGGCCCTTTCTGATCAATATCTTGCTCAGGTGTTGGCATCCCACTCAAATGCAACTGACATACATGACACACCTATCAATGAAATGCAATTAATTCACATGACACACCTATTAATGAAATACGGTTAGCATACATGACACACCTATAAATGAAATGTGATTAATTTACATGAAACACCAATCAATGAAATGCAATTAATTTATATGACACACCAATCAATGAAATGCAATTAATTTACATGACACGCTTATCAATGAAATGCAATTCATTTACATGACACACCTATCAATGAACTGCAATTAATTTACATCACAAACTTATTAATGAAATGCAATTAATTTACATGACACACCTATCAATGAAATACAATTAAGTGACACACTTATCAATGAAACACAATTAATTTACATGACATACCTATCAATGAAATGCAGTTAACATATATGACCTTCAGTGGTTTGCTGAATACAAGAAATATGGTAACATATATCTCATATTAGTGATTTCATGACTGAAAAAAAATCTTGGAAACTCAGATATACCATACCTGAAGAGTGCAAAGTCCGCCTGTGCACAAATTTGATGCATCACATGACCAAACTCATGAAAGTACGTCTCCACCTAAGTGTAAATAAATGTACAAAGAACAAAATATAAAATCAAGGCAAAGTATATGAACATAAAAATTAAAAATACTGTATTTGACCTTTTTCAGATGAATCAATATAACTTGCCAGCATCAAGTTTTTATTGGAACATAATAGAAGATTTTGAATATAGCAATCCAATAATCAATAATCTTCTCAAATAACTTCAAAAGGTGCAAGAGGCCCAAGTGTGCCTCATATTGATTCACCTGGCTCACAAACCTTAACAGCTGACCATTTCACCAAGCAGACTTCAGTAATATTTAAGAAAACATGCTATGTAAATTATCTCACAAACTTCATATCATGTAGATTTGACCTATTTTACTACATCATGATTAAATTCTTTCAAATGATACAGTCAGAAAATCAGATGCATGTGTCATTAACATGTGCAGATCTCACTTATCAGAGACCTTATCTAAGACAATGGTAACATACACTTATTTACCATGATGTTCCAAATCTGACTGGAATTTGGTTTCCAAAATGTTAACAAGGTTTACCAATCAGACAAAAATTTACCTTGTTAATACATTTAGATTTTGCTATTAATCAAAACTCAAAAAAAAAAAACACTTTAATGTTAGTAATAGCCTACCTGTCACTATTATTATTAAGTGGAATTTGTCAGTAAGGGGCGTAGCTGATGTACCAGTACTTTGAGTGGAGTAAAATGTGGTCAAATAACTCACCTTCTAATACAAGCAGTCAACTGCAGTTACATTTGGCAGATTTCTGGGTTACAGACTGTGCAGTGACAATTGAACCCAGAGAGAAAATAAGCCTTCATAATACAGTAGTCCCCCTCTTGAACGACCCCCTGACCAGCGGCCACCCGCTCCTTACGGCCAGAATCCGCTGCCACCGACGAGTTTGTTTTCAAAAGTACCCTTCGCGAAAGGCCACCCGGCTAACACGAACAGCGGCCAGCATATTAGTGCAAAATTATAAAATTTACCCCTCACAAGCGGCCGCATTTTATTTGAATATGTATCCAGAACAAGTATTTTATTCATAATGTGTGTTAAGTAATCCGATTTCTGTTTCCCGATGTCAGGTTTTCGTTACTGAAAGAAGTGATGAGTAAAGTACATTTACCACTAAGGTTAATATTATATCATTTACGCCTCACGAGAAGCCAAATTTATTCCATAAAAACCGAGAAAGACTCAAATTTTAATCCATGCAAAAGGGTACGTACATGTAATCCAATTAGCCTTACTGCTGTGTTATAGTAAGAAGTCCGGTTTCGTCACTGATAATTGTTAAAATTACAATTATTGAACAGTGGTAACAGCTGAGAAGTTGCAGTATCGATGTACAATACCCAAGTCAGCAGGAAAATGGTTTGGTAGCCTTTATGGCTTCCCTAAGTAAGATGTTGAGATTGTTCACTTTGATAATCAGTGGCTATTACTACTGACAATAATTGTCAAAAAATTATGAATCCTAGCGGCCGCGAGGTCAAATCTGCGTGATGTTAACGGTACATATCGAAGCCGTTTTGGCTTCTCTCACTCAGTTTAAAAAAATGTATAAAAACAATAGGGTACCAGACTGCGACTAACGAATCACGTGACAAGATCACTTCCTTTAAAAAAACACGGCAATTTGTTTAGATGCATACAAAATTGTTTTATCAGTATTGTAGTTGGCAACATGAATAAATTACTGCAAAAAGATAAACATGTCATCGAGGAAAATAAAAATTCTCAGTTTAGAGGAGAATGTGAAAGTAATTCAACTGATTGGGGGGGGGGGGTCGTCGAGGATCCTTGCAGAAAACTAATGTCGGGAAGACTCCGATAAACAGTATTGTGAAAGATAATGAAACAATTCTGCAGAAGTGGAAAGGTGAAATGGACGGAGAAAGGAAGATTGTTTGAGCCAGGAGACGTTTGTATCCTGATTTGAATGACAAGAAAAAGCAAAAATTTTGTCAGTTGAATTGGGATATGACGACCGCAAGTAACGGATGGTTGCACAGATTTCAAGTACGACACAATATCAAAGTGTTCTTTCCTAAGTGGCGAATCGGCTGATGTTAATAATGAAGTTGTCGAAGATTGGAACAAAAGACTAAATGATATATGCAGGGAATATGACAGCAAGGATATTTTTAATGTGACGAGACTGGTTTGTTTTTTTAGACTGTTACCAACAAAGTGACAGATGATGTGAACTGTAACATAATTATAAAGACAGTTTTAAAACTTTATCAATGGTTATTCATAGCAATCTTTTGAAAATGATGACAAAGTTTGTTTTACATTTATTTCACATCATGCATGTGATTTTTTTAATTAAAATATTAAATATTTAAAATTAAATGTACTTGTGACTTTTTTTGTATGTATTTACTATTCACATTTGTCATCCCCCTCTAGAAAGGCCACCCACATTATAAGGCCACTTCCCTGCTGCATTAGGGGTGGCCTTATAAGAGGGGGACTACTGTATCATCTAAAGATGAAGGGTTGAAATATGCCCAGAAGTAACAATAGCTCAGACTTTGTGGATATTGATCTTCATAAACAATAAATCTCTTGTTGCACGAGATGCATAAACTCTTGATGATGAGCAAAATCAATAGAGAGATAGTAGATGCTGAAATATCATCTAAAACCCCTAATGGGAAGAAAAAGACAGCTAGACCTAGATTCAACATGTCTTGCAGACTTATACCCAGTATCTGGTCTGTCTGCATCCAGTGATAAGTGGCTGGTCAATGACCTGTCACTTATAATCAATCGTGATCTAAATTTGAGAGAACTTCCCTCAGAACTAGGACAGTTAGAAAGACAGCTATACCTCATGGGTTTGTGTAATTTACTCTTCCCCTGACCTCAGTAACTATGGAGATCTTGTCTGTGGGTCTGAGTCTCAGGCCCAGCCAATGTGGGAGTGTGAGAAAGCTTGCCAGTAGCTTCCTGTGGGTTGGTAGTTCTAACTGGGGTTTCCTGGGTTCTTTCTCCAACAGCTGTACTGGCCATCATGTATAATCTATCTTGTGCTGAGAGATGGTGTTAAACCCAAGACAACCAAAACAAACCTTGTGTATCACTTGTTATATTGCTATTTTTATATAGTTCTCTAGTTTAATTGCAAATAATTCATTTTAATTCCTAACGTGGGGGACCTGGGTGGCTGAGTGGTCTAAGGCACTTGCCAGTACTAATTACTGCCATTAACCAATGTATGATTGGATTTGAGTCATGGGTTCAGCCAGTATAGATATGTGAGAAAGCCTGCTGGTAGCTTACCGTGGGTCAGTGATTCTTCCCAGATTCTTCCTTTACTAAATAAACTGGCTGCTATGTACAGCCTATCATGTGCTGAAAAAATGGCATTAAACCCACAGCAAACAACCTAATGTGTATTTTTTGTAACATATATAAGTTGTTCTAATGAAACTTATGACTTCTGTCTATTTAAAATTACTATATGCAAGATTAAGAACTATACATAACCCCAAACCTGCGATTTTAAATAGTCCTCATCATAGATTTCTTGTTTTCCTGTAATACAAATCTGGAAATCAAATCCATGCACTGTACTATACATGGTTTCAATAAGAAATTACTAGAATTTAATCTCCTGATGTTCCCTAAGTCTTCTAAACAGTACATATAACTATTAAAAACCTTTATGATATGAATTTATCAAAACGTGACTCATTGGTAACAAGCTCAGCTACTTCATTAATATGCAAGAATAATGCTCACAATCTAATTTACCACATATTTTAATGATATAAGCTTATAATTGATCAAACAAGCTGATGCAAAATTACCTCATTAATATGCTAGGATGTCACTTATACTTGAACTCATATGAGAGCATGATGATACAAACTTACATAGCAAGTCTGATCAAAATCAGAAATATGACCTATAGAGTGTTCACAATCTCAGTCAGTCAGATATAAGATCACCTCATTATTTTGTGTGGATGTCACTAATAATCAAACTTATCCAAGATCATTATGATGCACACTTACAGATCAGGTCTGATTTACATCAGATCAGAAATAGGCCATTTGGAGTGTTCACAAGCTCAGCTAATCAGATGCAAGAGACCTCATTACTAAAAGAGGATGAAGCTCATAAACAAACTCCTCTGAGATTGTGATGATATAAGTTTACATACAAAGTCTGATTAAAATCTGACCCAAAATAGGGCATGTAATGAGATGCCAGATCACATGGACGTCACTCATAATCTGACTCATCCGAGACTGTAACAATATAAGCTTGCATGATGTCTTCAGTGTTTATAATAATAGACAGGCATTGACAAAGCAAGACAGACAATGGACACAGGTCCATAGATCCTGATGATATAAGCCTACTTGTCACATCTGATTAAATCTGGGACAGAAATAGTCTCTTGAGTGATAAGAAGCTTGGTCAGTCACATGTTAGATCACATCTCACGATGTCAAGCAGGAACCAAATAACAAGGATGTTTGATTCTTACATGAAATTTAAATATTTTAAACATAACTGACACCATGAAATGATATGCTTCAAGCCAGCTGGTACCATATATAACATGACTACTGATTTGTCTTAAACAGTTGAAACTTCAGAGGAGAAAATATTGTTTTGTAAAACCTCACCTTGTAGCAATTCCCAAACATCGGAACTCTACCCAAATATAATCGTATTTAAACAATATCACTGATTCTGTAAATGACCAAAGGAAATCTGAAGTCTGACCACTATACAATAAAGACATCTTTTCCCCAGCTCACTCAGTGGTCTCAATTTGGATGTATTACTATATTATAAATATTAATACATTGTACACTTTATAGGCATTTTAATGAAATGCCCCTCTGTCTCGAATAAGGAACAACTCTTTCTCTTTCTCATAAATTATTTTTGAGCCATAATTCATGAACAACACAAGTTAATGAAAGTACACATTAAGTCCTGTGTTATTGAAAGTAAGTGAAACATACAAATAATATACACCAGTCCGGTGTTATTGAAAGTAAGTGAAACATACAATAATATACACCAGTCCAGTGTTGCGTTATTGAAAGTAAGTGAAACTTACAATATACACCAGTCCAGTGTTATTGAAAGTAAGTGAATTATTTGGCATACCAGTCCAATTTAATTCAAAGTAAGTGAACCATACCAATCCGGTATTAGCAAGTAAGTGAACCATATGCGGCAACTGTCCCATATAATTAAAAGTATGTGAATCATACAATATACACCAGTTCTGTCTTATTGAAAATAAGGGAACCATACATTAAACCTGTCCCATGTAACTGAATGTAAGTGATCCATAAAATATACACGTCCTATGTAACTGAAAGTATGTGCACCATACAATGTACACATGTCCCATGTGACTGAAAATATGTGACCGATACAATATAGACCTGTCCCACATTAATGAAAGTATATGAACCATATAATATACACCTGTCCCACATTACTGAAAGTATGTGAACCATACAACATACACCTGTCCCAATTTACTGAAAGTAAGTGAAAATACAATATACACCTGTCCCACATTACTGAAAGTAAGTGAACATACAATATACACCTGTCCCACATTAATGAAAGTAAGGGAACCATTTAATACACCTGTTTCACATTAATGAAACTATGTGAACCATACAATATATACCTGTCCCACATCACTGAAAGTATGTGAACCATATAATATACACCTGTCCCACATTACTGAAAGTATTTGAACCATACAATATACATCTGTCCCACATTCTTGAAAGTACGTGAACCATAAAAACTACACCTGGCCCACATTATTGAAAGCATGTGAACCATACAATATACAACTCTCCCACATTATTGAAAGCAATATAGACCTGTCCCATGTAACTGAAATTAAGTGATCCATCTATACAATATATAAATCTATCCCACATTACTGAAAGTATGTGGTCTACCAAAAAGTAGGGCTTAAATGTACATCAGCATAACACTGGCTATATGATGCAAAAAATGTTAATCTAAAAATGCAAATATAAAAATTTGTGCAAAAACAAATCAAGGAAGATAAAGCCTTCAAAATAAATGCAAACATGAAGTACTAAAAGATAAAAGTTAAAATGTTAGAAATCTGTGAAAGAATTATCAAATAAAAGATAAAAATGTAAAGATCGTAAACAGACAACAAAAAAGATTTTAAACAGACGACAAAAAAAAAGTATTGTTCAGAAACCTTTTTTCTGATTTGGGTAATAGACACAATCACTATTACTCTCCTGACTCCAACATCAACGGGCTTCTTCTTATTACCAAAGTGCAGTACATCAACAAACTTGGATAAAAATATGCAGTCTAGCACTAAAGTTTATGTGCAGAAATCCTTTCTCTGATCTGAGCAATAGTGACCTTTATCTCTGCACTCAATAGGCTTATTCTTTCCACCAAGAAAGAGTCATCCACAAAATCTGGTCCAGGCCTTTGGTTTAGTACTAAAGTTATTGTCTGGAAACCATTTTTCTTCTTTCAGTCACACTGACCTAGACCTTTGACCTTTTCAACCCCAAATCCCATATCAACAGCTTCTTTAATTCTGCACTTGGAAACCATTCACAAAATTTGGTCAAGGCCCATAATCTAGAGCTTAAGATTTTGTGAGGAAACCAAACTGCATGTATGGACAGACAAACACATGGATGGACAGACAAACTCATAATGGACAGACAAACAACACTATAGCATTATATGCTTCACTCTAATATCAGCAGGTAAAAAGAGTTCTCCATTTTCCAGGCCAAAGAAGATTACATAAAAAGGGGTGGTCAAATAACAAATGCAAGCCTTAATAGTACTTTGGAATGTTTGACAATATAAACAGTCTCATTCTGGTCTTGTCTTGTTCCATTTGTTTTGTTTTCATCTAAATTTGTGATGAACAGTTTTGTAGAAAGCAAAGAATGGTTGTATACATGCGAAAATGTGACAAATGGATGAGGAGACCCAAATAAGAAAGGAGACAAAGGCAAATAAAACAAAGAGGCAGAAGGCAAAGAAACCATGGGAAGAAAAATAAAACTGAACTAATTAATATACCTCATTATGCTGTAATAGTGATGGATGGTCAGCAGTTGGCTTGGTGAAGTTAGCAACCATGGCTGCCACAGCAATTTGCCTAGTACCATCTGACAGCAAACATCCAGGCTGAAAAGAACATAACAAGATATTAGTGATGGGTGCATTGTAAAGAACATCATTACAAGTTACAAAGCAGGGCCTTAAAGGGTTAAAATCACTGAAGTTTACTCAGCTGGGCCTTAAAGGAAAACAATCACTACAATGTACTCTGCAGGGCCTTAAAGGCCATCAATCACTATTTACTTAGAAGTGCCTGAAAGGAATCAGTCACTACAATTTACTCAGTAGGGTCTGAAAGGAATCAATTATTACAATTTACTCAGTAGGGCCTGAAAGGAATCAATCATTACAATTTACTAAGCAGGGCCTTAAAGACCATCAATCACTACAACTTAGTAGGGCCTGAAAGGAATCAAACACTATAATTTACTCAGTAGGGCCTGAAAGGAATCAATTGCTACAATTTACACTAGAGTCTGAAAGGAATCAATCACTACAATTTAGTCAGTAGGGCCTGAAAGAATTCAATCATTACAATTTATTAAGCAGGGCCTTAAAGGCCATGAATCACTACAACTTAGTAGGGCCTGAAAAGAATCAATCACTACAACTTACTCAGTATGGCCTGAAATGAATCAATCTTTACAATTTAATCAGTAGGGCTTGAAAGGAATCATTCACTACAATTTACTCAGTAGGGTCTGAAAGGAATCAATCATTACAATTTACTAAGCAGGGCCTTAAAGGCCATCAATCACTACAACTTACTCAGTAGGGCCTGAAATGAATCAATCACTGCAATTTACTGAGCAGGGCATGAATGGGCACCAATCACTACAATTTATTCAGCTGGGCTTTAAATGCTACCAATCACTACAATTTACTCAGTAGAGCCTGAAAGGAAACAATCACTACAATTTACTCAGTAGGGCCTGAAAGGAATCAATTATTAAAGGGTTAAAATCACTTAAGTTTGCTCAGCAGGGCCTTTAAGGAAAACAATCACTACAATGTACTCTGCAGGGCCTTAAAAGCCATCAATCACTACAATTTACTCAGTAGAGCCTGAAAGGAAACAATCACTACAATTTACTCAGTAGGGCCTGAAAGGAATCAATTATTACAATTTACTCAGTAGGACCTGAAAGGAAACAATCACTACAATTTACTAAGCAGGGACTTAAAGGGTATCAATCACTAAAGTTTACTCAGCAAAGCTTCAAAGGAAATCAATCACTACAATTTACTCAGCAGGGCCCTAAAGGGCATCAATCACTGCAATTTACTTAGTAGGGCCTTAAAGGGCATCCATCACTACAATTTACTCAGCAAGGCCTGAAAGGGCATCAATCACTGCAATTTACTCAGCTGGACCTGAAAGGGTATCAATCACTACAATTTATTCAGGTGGGCCTTAAAAGAAAGCAATCAATAAAATTAATTAAGCAGGGCATGAATCACTACAATTTACACTGTTAAGCCAGAAAAAGCAATCACAAAAATTTACTAAGCAGTCCTGAAAGCGCATCAATCATTAAATATACCCAACAGTCCTGAAAGCACATCAATCATTAAATATACCCAGCAGTCCTGAAAGCGCATGAATCACTAAATATATTCAGCAGGACCTGCAAGGGCATCAATCACTACAATTTACTTTGTAGGGCCTTAAAGGGCATCCATCACTACAATTTATTTAGTAGGGCCTTAAAGGGCATCCATCACTACAATTTACTTAGTAGGGCCTTAAAGAGCATCCATCACTACAATTTACTTAGTAGGGCCTTAAAGGGCATCCATCACTACAATTTACTTAGTAGGGCCTTAAAGGGCATCCATCACTACAATTTACTTAGCAGGGCCTTATACAGAGGAATGCCTGTTGTAAAACCAAATTAGGAGAATAGGGATAAAACTCCTTCAAATGAATGTACAGAATGCAAGAAACTGAACTTGTTTAAGACCTCATCAAATATAAAAATATAAAGATGACAAATATGACCAATATTCATTACCAAATTTATGTTGCAGAAACCAAGTGAGGGGCAAAAAGGGGTCATAACTCCTGTCAATAAAAATGTGGAATACTGGAAATCAAACTCATTCATGGTTAGTATAAAGCTGCATGCCAGAAACCCAACATTTTTTAGTGAAATGAAAGTCTGCAGGATGTGGAATCAGGGAGTGTAGTACCTGTAAACATCATGGAATACTGTAGGTCAAATTCATTCAAGGTCTCAGTAATATAAAGCCAACTTACAAATCTGGTTGAAAAACAATCCTTTGTAAAGTCTGTATGCCTCTCTGTGGGTTACCTGGAACATCCAATGGATAGGATCATACCACTGCCACAACACTGTTGTGCCTCCTGGAGTAAACCATATGCTTCAATAAATACACAACACTCCATTTAGGTTGTACTTGCTGTGATATTATCACTGCATTGGCTTTAGTGCAGAATCTGACAATTTTCCCAAATAAAGAGGGAATTTGGTGGCTCAGTGGTTTGCCTGCTGGACTCACAACCAAAAGGGTGTGGGTTTGAATCCTACCAATGGACCAGCCTGGGTCACCTACCATGACATATCCTTGGGCAAGGCACATTACTCTGATTACCTTGGCACTAGATAACCTACTTGTGTTGCTGTGCCATTAAACACCTGATGTAGGACAAAGTCAGGAATTCTTATATTACACTATAATGATAACATCATAATGAAGCCCTTCTGAGCTGACATACACAGTCTGAATCCTTTTCCCATGATTTTTTAAAATTGAATTTTAATCTGTAATAGGAGATTGAAGGTACAATTCAGTCAATGTGCAGAGATGATGAAATAACTTAGGTTTATGATTGCGAGATCAAAACAGCATAATGGCAATGAAATATTTGGAAAGAGTATAAACTGTGAGGAGCATGGAACAAGTTATTCTACAGACACCAAGCAGGACAGGTTATGGGGTGGGGCATAACTCCTGTGAATGCTGTCTTGGAATGCTGTAAATCAAACTCATTCACAGTTTTAAAAAAATACAAAGCCCCATACCAAATTTGTTTAAAATCCAGCAAACCTTGGTGAAGTTATGCTGCTCACACCAAAGCCATAAGACAGGCACACCAAAACCAAAATGGCAGGAACACCAAAGCCAAAAGGGCAGGCACACTAAAGCCAACAGGGCAGGCACACCAAAGCCAATATGACAGGCAAACTAAGACCAATAGGACATGCAAACCAAAGCCAAAAGGGCAGGCACACTAAAGCCAATAGGGCAGGCACACCAAGGCCAACTGTGCATGCACATCAAAACCAACAGGCAGGCACACTAAAGAAAATAGATATAGTTCTACTAACATTGCAACTAGCAATACAGGACCATTATGGGCATCAGTGACCACTGCTGCTATTTAGACTAGCACTTAAAGGGATAAAATTTATTTCATTCATGACTTAAGCCGATTGAGAATTCAGGAATTCGTCATTTTTTGCATGAAGTGTGAATCCGTGAATCACTAAAGAGAGTCATGAAATTCAAGTCAAAATCGTGAGATTTTGAAAGTTCTTGATAACACAATGACATAACAATGTAAATTTAGTTTAAAATGGCACCTGCTGAAAAACTATAATTGATTTTCATCACATTAAATTCAGACTGCATCTGCTGCAATCTATTCTCCACATTAGTTTTATTGCAGAATGGGAAGATTTGGCCAAATATATGTAGGAAGGAAAAAGTCAGGAATTATTCACTTGCTGTGATGGACCACGTGGTCAATGATGTTAAAATGTACATGGCAGACATCAGAATATACTGATGTCACAATCAAGTGTATCTCAGCCACCATATACAGTTTGGTTCCTTGTCCTTGTTTTTGAATGGATTCAAATCTCTGATTAGAGAGCTAAAGCTGCAAACGAAATTTGGTTAGAATACAGCACTTCCCAGTAAAGTAATATTACAGAAACAGAAATGTTGACAGATGTAAATCCAAACAGGTGGACAGACTGACAGCACAGATGGACAGAATAACTACAGAACTCTCCAATCATCTATGTCCTTAATTAGAAACCAACTAAAATGAAAGTACATACATCATCCATGTTACAATGACTGCATAGCATATCAAAATACATGTCTTCCATATTACAATGACTGTATGGCATAGTAAAATACATGTCTTCCAAGTTACCACAACTATATGGCATAGTAAAATGTACGTTTAGTCCAACATATTAGACTACGTATTAGGATTTCATTTGAAAAATTTCTCTTCAAAATTAACCATTTCTTGGTAGTCTGGTAGACATGAAGTGCACATTATTTATTTAAAAATGGATACATCATGATCTGTTTCTTTTCTGAGTTGTGTTATAATATAAATGTGAAATATGGTATAAATAACGTGAGGCTTATATTAAGTAGTATTCTACAGGACATGGCTGTGTCAAGACAATAGTACATATAATAGTAGTTGTATCAAGGCGTAAGGGTTAAACTCTCATCTATATCCCTTCTGAAGATGGGGAGGGAACAGAGTGGGTACAAGTACAAATCACTAATGTATAAAAACTAAACTTCAAGAATTAGCTCCATAAGTTATAAATTGTTGGACAGAAGATCTTTTGTAAAGCACTGGAAGGGTGGAAGGTTGAACAAAGATGGCCCAGTCTGTCAAATTACCTGCAATCCAAAGCAAGCAGCATGTCCATATTTTCCCTCTCTGGGATAAAGGTCTAGGTAGAAATAGCCAAGCAAATCTTCACTGTCTCTGTCCTTGACACTGTACTGTAATAGAAGATCATAGATGGTTTAAAAAATTATTTAAAACAAATTTGTTAATCCTAATGTGTCATCTTTATGTAAAGTTTATACTCATCCGTAAGTACATTCTACACTCATCACAATGTATAGTGTACATTCAATCCATATGTACAGTCGACACTCACCCATATGTACAGTTTACACTCATCCATATGTACAGTCCACACTCATCCCAATGTACAGTCTACACTTATCCCAATGTACAGTCTACACCCATCCTATGTACAGTCTACAATCATCCCAATGTAGTCTACATCCATCCCTATGTACAGTCTACACTCATTTGTATGTACAGTTTACATGCATCCATACATACAGTCTACAACCATCCCTATGTACAGTCTGCACTCATCAATACAATATATGCTTAGTATTCACAGTTAAATCACTTAAAGTTTAGGAGTATCACATTTCACAGTTTGGTCAACAAAGGCAATTTCATGGTTATTTAACTTCTTGGATACATCAATAAAAAAAATAAATTAAATTTTAAAAAAAATTTAAAACATAAACATCACTAGAATTCTTTAAACCAATGTGTTGAATATTAAGGTGGATTCTGTTTTGTTTTTATTTCAAAACTGTGATCTATCTTGTCCCATGAACCCACCAAAATTAGTACAATGGCCTCCAAAATGAAGATAAAAGCCAAAAATGTAAACTCTTATAATTCAAGGCCAATATCTTCCTGTATGAACCACAAGGCCCACAACTGATGTACTGTTGCAGAAAGTGAGACCTTGATACCTAACTCAAAGGCTGAGTGAGCATTTAGCAGAATGATTTGACTTAGCTTCTTAATGATTCATTCCATGTATGACTAAAATACATTATGTGGTTTAGAAAATAAAAGCAAATGATAAAACTTCAACCAAACCCTAACATAACATGTATATATGACCCTGACCCCATGGTCAAAGGGTGAGTGTGATGTAGAATAAACTGCCTTAGCTTTATGAGTCATCCCAAGTAATAACATAAACAATGTATCCCTCAAGAAGTTTATGAAACAAAAACAAGTCAAAAAGATAAACCAAAAAAAAATGATTATATACCTGTGACAGTGACGCAAGATCACACAAGTATGAACAAAATCCATCAAGGGGTTAAAACTCACAATCGACTGAAGAAAAAAACTTAAACCAAATTTGAATGAAAATTTTCTCTAATTGTGACCATGGCCCTGTGATTCATATAAAGTATAATGAAAAATTATCAAGGAGATGAATAATTGAATTATACGTTCAAAACTTCAAATACTGACAATGCCACCAGTGCTGGCAGAATGTGACATAACCTTGACAATACTGCAAGACGTCTGCTGGATCACCATTATATGATGCATCCCACAGAATAATGCAACGACAAACCTTGTCAAAGTTTTTATAGCTGAACTACGAGGGCCAGCAAATTATGTTATTACAAATGTACATGAAAAGTAGAGTGCAAGTATTAGTCACCTCATACAAAATGCATAAGGGCAGAATGGTACTATTCTATATACCTGGACATGTAGAAGGGCACACTGGGACTATATTACATCCCTGAACATGCAGAAGGGCACACTGGGACTATATTACATCCCTGAACATGTTGAAGGGCACACTGTGACTATATTACGTCTCTGAACATACAGAAGGGCACACTGGAACTATATTACATCCCTGAACATGTAGAAGGGCACACTGGGACTATATTACATCCCTGAACATGTAGAAGGGCACACTGGGACTATATTACATCCCTGAACATGTAGAAGGGCACACTGGGACTATATTACATCCCTGAACATGCAGAATGGTACACTGGGACTATATTACATCCCTGAATATGCAGGGGCAGAGGTGTTCTGTGAGTATATTATGTTCAACACATATCAAAATGGTGTGCTATATCGCAACTATCGCCAAATACAGATAATTATTCTGATAGTTCTTTCTGTTATCTGAAAACATGGTATGATATTATGATCATTGCTACCTGAGGCAAATAAGGCATATGAACCTGCACTATCTTATTCAAATCACTTTTGGGAAATTTTTACAAGCCACAATGCCCCTGTGCTTCATTTTTTTGTTTTTTCATACACTGGCTTAAAACAAAGCTCAAATATACAAGATTTAAAACAAACTGAACAAATTCTTGCATAAGCACAGATGTTTTAATTGCAGTGCAGACAAGACCTATGCAGAAATATTCAACTCTATCTGACATAATAATCAATTTACTGTCAACAATAACATTTGGTATACAAATGCTGTGTTTAAGTGTTGAAGCTATATCCACTGATTTGAAATTATAATGCAGATGCAACATACATTTATATTCCCTCCCCCTTAATTTCTTGAATACAAGAACATCATAGCGTCTGTCCTGACCTAGAACTTAAAATGATATTGTAACAGTCATTTAAGCCATGAGAAAGCATTTACACACTAAAATACAACTGATGCGGATTACAGTTCTGGCTCATACTGCCAATAATAAATATATTGCAGGTACAGTTCTGGCTCATACTGCCAATAATAAATATGTTGCAGGTACAGTTCTGGCTCATACTGCCAATAATAAATATGTTGCAGGTACTTACAAGTTTGACATCCTCATTCCAAGTATCAGCATTAGGAACTTCACTGAACTGTAGGTTCAGCAATTGCTATGCAATAATAATAATAATAATAATAATAATAACAAAATAATAATAATAACTAATGATGATGATGATGATAATTATAATGTCTTTAAAGTGGTACATTTTAACCAGAATTTCATTCTGCTAAATCAAAAGATGAAACGTTTGCTCAAATGAAAATGTCAAGAGACATTTACTTCAAGATTCAAATTTTAGTACTTTTCCTTGCTCTGTTAATATACTCCAACATATAAAATGTTTGTTTTCAATTGTTAATTCTTTTTTCAGGGGCAAATACTAGCATTTAGGCTGCTGCTAAAACAGTAGCTGCCAAGAGTGATCCGTTTAGAGACAGAATCTTCAGAAAGCTTAATCAGTCTCCATATCCGGTCACTAACTGTTATTTGTGCTAGGTGTCAGTCTTCAGGACTGATCATTGTTATTTGTGCTAGGTATCAGTCTCCAGGCCTAATCATTGTTATCTGTGCTAGGTATCAGTCTCCTGGCCTGATCATTGTTATCTGTGCTAGGTATCAGTCTCCAGGCCTGATCACTGTTATCTGTGCTAGGTATCAGTCTCCAGGCCTGATCATTGTTATTTGTGCTAGATATCAGTCTCCAGGCCTAATCATTGTTATCTGTGCTAGGTATCAGTCTCCAGGCCTGATCATTGTAGCTCAAGTTCAGTACTAGTCTCCAGGTGGGGGAAAAAATGATACTGTAACTGAATATTTTGAGTTCTGACCAGATTATAAAGCATGGCTGGGCTTCTGAATGTGCCGTATAGCTTGACTCTTGGTTTGTTAAACTGTCATGTATATTTTAAAAGATTCTTTCTGCTTAAATTTCACAGTTTTGGCACTTGTTGCCGTTAATTGTTTTAATCCCTTCATTTCAGTCAAGTTGAATTTTTGTGAATCTCAACATGACTTCAAAAACTGCATTACTACAAATTCCTCCACATACTGGTAGAGTACCTTTATCAGTATTCTCTACTAAAAGTGCCTCTGAACTCAAAGTAATTGGACGTTTCAGGTAGGTTAAAAGCACCTACTAAGTGTAGGACTCTTTATTCAAGTCACTTTGGGATTTTTTATACAAACAACTTCCAGGCAAAGTATGTATAGTCTCCAGCTTGTAATCCAACTGCACCAATACAGATTGTACAACAATGGCCTAATTCAATTTGATTTGAAAAAGGAAGTTTGCTTAATGTTTTTTAAATAAATGGTCTGAACAGATGTGAAATTGTCAGGGAGTGGTTAAACTTCAGGAGTGATTAGAAGGAAAGGCTGTAACATACACAAAGGTACAGCTGCACTGTATATATGTTTAGACAGAATCTATGGTAATGTCTATGCTTTTTGGATTGTTATCTCAGAAAATAGGGATGGCAGGTATATAATAACAATTAAATGTGATCAACACTAGCTTTTTACTTTTTAGCATTTCATATGTCTCTACACCACTTCCTATTAGACAGGGGTTCAATTACACAAAAATCTTGACCCGATCTCAGTAATTTTATATGCTTCAAATGGTACAACCCTCCTGCACTTGGACACCTCTCTGGACTTTTTACTAAGATTATAATTGGAATCAAAACAATTGTCATCCAGAGATCTAATGATGCTTTCACATCATTCATGAAAAGAATTCTACAATAGAGCTGAACACATGTAGATATGCTAGATTGCCAAAGTCTGAACAAAAATATTTCCATTAACATTATTTTTTAAGCACTTCATTTATATTTTCCATATATATGAAGTTAATATCAGTCAAATAAAAGAGTAAAACTTTTCACGGACTTTCCCTTTCATCATCAATGTATTTTTTTATTTACACACAGCAATTTCTTTAATGGACAATGTACACTGTCAAGAAAATAATTAAATTTATCTTATACATTTATCTTTACCCATAATATGATTAATCACGTAACATTTTATGCAATCTGGTAATGTTTTTACCTGATATATATCCAAAAGCCCTTTGGTAACAACTTCCATAGGGAAATATTCCTTTAAATTGTTCTGATCAACAGCATACTTCTTCTCTTCTGCCATGGTCATGTAGTAATGCAAGTCCCACATGTTGATCTTCTCATCAAACTTGTATCCATATTTCTCACACTAAGAATAAAAAATACAACATTCACCTTATTCAATCATGCACTTGTAGTACAAACTGACTGTGTGGCTGTAACTTTTATGATTCAACATCCTGTATTAAGTCACTAGCAAATGGCATTAAAAATTTCCACATCAAAAAGAGTTTCAAGCCAGAAACCAAGCTGTGTGATTTTGAAGTCAGATGGAAGCAGACCAATAAGCATTACATGAGCAGGGTACCAGTTTCAGAGTGAAGGAAAACTTGCAATGTCCTTAATTCATTAAGACTTCATCATCTGCTATAATATTTTAGCAGAGACTTTTATCAGCACTTTCGACTTCAACTTTAGAATCTGTTTAAATGCTGGCATGAATTTGATTTTACTTTTTTAAAAGTAAGGACAAAATTATCAAGTGCAAACAATGTAGGAGATTGTTGGATTGTTGATTAATACATCTTTTATTGGCGCCCTGCTTTATGGGCATTTATCTATTTATAAAAGAAATTATGTGATGCAACCAGTGATTATTGTTAGAAACTGTATGCAAGTTTCAATCAAGGAACTACATTCTGGGTGACACAGTGCACAAAATAGTTTTTATTTCCTAACAACCATAACATTTATGTCTACAGAAGATGAAACAGATAGCTCAGCCGAGTTGGTTTGTACTTGTGTACTTTTTTACCAGGTACATTTCCTTTGATTCTTAATGATTTTGATTTGGTTTGGTGCTCAATGGTACTGGTAGGTAATTTAGTGCAGAGTAAACTGAAGTAAAGTGCCTTGCCCATGGACACACCATGGTAGCTGACCCTGGCCATTCCGATGGTAGGTTTTGAACCCAAACCCTTTTGGTTGAGTATGGCACTCTAACCACTGAGCCACAGCAGCTCCCACTGGAGATTTTGGAAAGGCATAATCTTGATATATAAGTAAATTGAAATTTAACAAATTTATTTTAAGTCTAAAAATTCACTTTTCATCAGACTCTGACATTTATCGTATAGTTATCTTTTATTTTCACAAAATCTTCGGGTAATATTTGCAGTGGTGCTAAAAATGAAAATGAATCATTTTTTTTTCTATAGAAATCTGTGTAATGATTAATATCTCTGAAGAGCATTAAATGAAAACAAGGGTCTTTTCCCAATAATCTTGTGATAAAATCTTTTATCCCAAGAGACAAGTTCATTCTTTTTTAAATGAAGGAACATCCCAAGGGGGCAAGGCACATCTATGAGATGGCAAAGCCTGACCTAGGAATTGCAGGGTGCAGTGCATTCTAATTAAAAAAATGGCAAGTCACAACTTTAATTTCATTGGGTGCTGCACCCTTCTCGCACTAGGCTGTATCTTGACCTCAGTGGGTGAACCCTACCCTTTAATGAACAAGCTCTTCCACCACAAGGCTTTCTCTATCTTAAATTTCCTGAGGTTTAATACATGGTAATGTTGAGCATGTACAGTTTAGATATCAACTTGATATAATTTATCTATTTTTCACTTGCAGTGCAGGTATCATTATAAAGGCATTATTCAAGTGTATAAAAATGCCCTCTTTTGTGAAGAGGGTGCCCTCTGAAGAAACTTAACCATATTTTAAATGCCTAGACAGACAACCAGTAACCTGCCTAATACTGGTCATGGATAACACTGCCATCATGTCCAGCCAATGCTCAAAGTACTGCTGTAAACCTTTTATACAATGATGTACATGACAACCCTGAGAGGTATAACATTTGCTAATATAAGTGGTAAAAAAGCATAATCTGAGCAAAAGAAGTGCAACCTATATATTACTAGAACTAATATTAGTACCCCTACTTTGATGAGGCTATGAATCATAGCTAATATATACAATATTACATGCCATAAGCCATTGTATGAAAAACATGTATTTATTTTTACTACTAACCTGGATCTGCAGGTCAAAATACTAGGCAAAAATGGGCAAAATCCATGTGGATTAAAACCAGAACACAAACACAAAAGATACCAAAAAATTATGTATATTCAACATTCCCTTTAAATGCATATCTGCCAACCTTCCAGGCTCACAATCAGTGAAAGTAGGGATAAAAAGTCATGAATTTGGACATGAATTAGTGAAAAATACCATGACAATAACTCCATCCACTCTGACCGTCAATACTACACTATATCAAGATCACAATATAAAACTAAAACACTACATATATTCAGAAATATTTATTTATCAAGACATGATACTGTGGCAGACTTGAACTTCCTCAACTGCTTGATCGTAAATTTGTTTTCTAAACAGTTCAGACTTCTTGCCTGCTGGTTGATCTTGGTGACTAAAATTGCTGACAAATGTTCTGCAGCTAAGGAGGCCCTAAAGTCGGTCTTTTTTTTCCTCATTAGAGAAAGTACTCTTTCGCTGTCACTGTTGCTGTGAGGAGTGCACAGGAGCTGCAGCACTTCTGGTTCTTCCACAGGAAAATTTGGAAGCGATTTTCGAGTCCAGGAACATTTGTCAGAACAAATGTTTATCATGGTCTCCAGCTGATAAAGGTAGATTGTGTTCGACAAGAAAACTCACAAATAATGCTTCAGCATTGGTAGCTTGCAGGTCTTCCGCCGATGGCTTAACATATTCCAGAGCTGAAATCTGTGAATTCTTAATTTTCCCAACTTCTACATGTTTTTTGCAACCGATGTGCTTCCTCACATCGTCTCTGCGATGGCACACTGAGTGCAAAAAGCATGATGAATATCAATATTTAATGGCAGAATGCACTGCCAATTTTTGATATATTCTAAATTAAACTTCACTTTTTGAGCAATACATTTCTTTTTCCTTGGTGGTAAAGACATTTTCAAGATCTTACATGCGATGCTGAACGGTAACTCAAATCTGTTGGCGATGGAGAAAAATTCCAGTTAGGCCCCCATTTCTTTCAAAAGCATTTGTAAAACTACTCTTATACATATAGATTAAAACAGGCTAAAATGCTTGCTACCGGGCCAACTGTACTAATCAGCTGTATATCTATTAATATTGTGACCAGCAGTACCGGACCGTTTCGGCAACTGCGAATATCACGACTAGCGTTTAATGGGAAATCGGTTATTTTATTAAAGATTTAAAATAATTGAGAATTGGAGAATTCGTGAATTTTTGGCTTGCAGCGTGAATCTGAATCGTTGAAAAAGTCGTGAAATTCACACCAAATTCGTGAGGGATGGCAGCTATGTAAATGGTATATGTGTCTAACTTGTCAAATGATCATAAAGTCCACAAATTCTGCAATAAGCTGATATCAATCTGTATTGCATCACTCTCATATTCTTCTTTATAAATTTGTAAAGCAGTGTTGATTTGTTATTCTTCTGATCAGAAATGTTTTGAAGTTTAAAAAGAACCATCTGACCATAATTTTCATCCACAAGTCAAACCACTGACATCCAGCACCATTTTCTTTAAAACTACAGACTGGTCTGCTAAGTAGTTTGATTATTAGCGTAATGAATCTGTGAGGCAAAGTTTCAAATTAAAGAAACCCATCTATTTTCTTGGAAATGGGTCATATGTAGTTGCTATAAACAGAAAATTAAGAAAGAACAAGCAGATCTATGATGGACAAATGAGGTCTTACACTATTCTTATGCAGCAGTTTTTCTTTTTTGAATATTCTCAAATTTTTACGATGAATAGAATTAATAAATGATAATATAAACAAAAAAACAACTTTTTTTTACTTTTTTTTATAACTTAAAATATCAGAAAAGCATAATCCATATACAGGCAAGCATAAGAAGTAATTAAGTGGGAAAAAAGCATAATGATTAAGCCAAAAGAATATCGGCTGACATGAATGCAACGATACTAATTTTTGCAGTTAACTTCTGTAAAACCATAAATGTGACTGCCATTTTACTTTAAAAAAAGATCAACTGTAAAAAGATCACACAGCACAAAATCAAATATCTTATGCCCCAGTTTATCTGGGTGTATAAACAACCCTAATATAAAAGTCAAAGCAGCAACATAAACAACAATTGTAAAAAATGAAGATAATGAAGAGGTGGGTGCACTGATGATGATAAAGATGATGAGGATGATAAAGTCTGATAATGATCATGAAGATGAAAAAGAGGAAGCAGATGATAGTGATGAATTGTCAGACCTCTTCTTTCTTGTACTGAAGGAAGAGCTGCATCTCCTCGGCTTTGAGTGGCTGCAGTTTCTGGGCTAGGTCAGTCAGGAAGGTGGACACATTGACTGGTGTCTTGGCCATCCTCATGTCCAGAATAAAAGCAGAATGTGTGGGAAACCCCAGCAATTGGGCTTTCTGGTACAGAATGAAACATAACCTTTAATAACATAGTGAACAGCTGGGAAAACAGTTTAATAATGAACATGTTCAATTAGTTA
Source organism: Sinohyriopsis cumingii (assembly GCA_028554795.2). Taxonomy (NCBI): domain Eukaryota; kingdom Metazoa; phylum Mollusca; class Bivalvia; order Unionida; family Unionidae; genus Sinohyriopsis; species Sinohyriopsis cumingii. The sequence continues at coordinate 69,404,107 of CM068824.1, forward strand.
GGTCAGTGCCGTGGGTGAAGGATTTCAAGCAATTAAAAACTTAGAACAGAGTTTGAATTAGTTTCAGAGTTTTTTCATAAAGTTGGTAATTAAAAAAATTAGAAAGATGCTAGTTTGCATATAATTTGCATTCAGAGTTTTCCATAAACATTAAATTAGCAATTAAATGCTACTGAAATTAATAAAAAGTTAAGAAACCATATACAAGTTTAACAAGAAATCCAAATTGTGATCATATTTACAATTCAACCCACACATAACACATTTTGTACTATTTGCAAATTGCTAATTAGTCTTTTTACCAAAAATGTATGCCAGAATTTGATTAATAATTAAATAAATGTGCCAAAATTTAATGATGCTATAAATATTGAATTACATTATTTCTGGACTGAAAGTATTATCCAACTACAAATCAACTGTATATATTTCTGGACTGAAAGTATTATCCAACTACAAATCAACTGTATATATTTCTGGACTGCAAGTATTATTCAACTACAAATCAACTGTATATATTTCTGGACTGCAAGTATTATTCAACTACAAATCAACTGTATATAATTCTGGACTGAAAGTATTATTCAACTACAAATCAACTGTATATATTTCTGGACTGAAAGTATTATCCAACTACAAATCAACTGTATATATTTCTGGACTGAAAGTATTATTCAACTACAAATCAACTGTATATATTTCTGGACTGCAAGTATTATTCAACTACAAATCAACTGTATATAATTCTGGACTGAAAGTATTATTCAACTACAAATCAACTGTATATAATTCTGGACTGCAAGTATTATTCAACTACAAATCAACTGTATATATTTCTGGACTGCAAGTATTATTCAACTACAAATCAACTGTATATATTTCTGGACTGAATGTACTTTCCAAATACAAATCAACTGTATATATTTCAGATCTAAAACATCTCTGACTCCAAACTTACTTTTATTCAAAACATACAAGGTACCTGTAATTATGCATCCAAAGCAACTTTTATTTCAAAGAATGCAAGGTAGCTGTAATTTCTGCATCCAAATCAACTTATTCAGACTGACCATACATAACTGTGTATTAGGCAAACCTACCTAAACATGATTAGTAGACTTCAATCAACCATCACGTGATGCTGAACAAGGCAGAACAAACAGTATAGACCCTAAACGGCTGAACACTGTGAAAGTAGGCTTGTGTCAATCTATTCTCAATTGGTTTCACTTTATACAAGATAATTTATTAACAGGACATGCTTAATAAAAAACAGTTGATACTATATATGTCAAGCTTACCTCATGCCTCAGTTGAACAAGTTCTTCTATAATTTCTGTATTCTCCTTTAAGCACCTAGTGGAATAATAACAATCATATATATTAAAGGTTTAATAAACTATATTTTTAAAATTACACACAAAGCAACAAGAAAGAATGTAACAATAAGTTAACATATAGGCAGCCTGTACCTGCAAAAATCTTATGTATATCAAACAAACAAGCTGAAATTAAAATCTGAAATAATTTAATTTGCACACCTTATTTTCACCAAAATGATTGCTCATTTCTTGGCATGTTGAAATTACAAGTATTCAGGAACAGAAGGCAATAAATCTGTAGTAAAGAGCAGATAATCCAAGACGTGACTGACAAAATAAATCCCATTGACATTTTCAATCAGAATAAGTGGCCTAAGAGGATCAGAGATTAATCATCTTGCTGGCATCTGTTTAACAGCCTATGCATGAGTTGTACTCTGGGTCGCTAAGGTGCTTGCATTTACATATCATTTATTATGTCTCAACTCTGTCCACATGAATTCAAGTCTTGGCTCTACAAATGTGGGTATGTGAGAAAGCTTGCCAGTAGCTTTCTGTGGGTCAGTAGTTCTTTAATGGTTCTTCCTCCACCAAAATATACTGTCCACCTTTATTAGTCTATCATCTGTTGAAAATGGCATTAAGCCTTAGAAAACCAAACTAAACGCATGCACCGTTCTCCAAAAAAATATGTGCAAGTCGAATGCTTTCTGTACAACTTTCTTCTGAAGCTATCTATCGGATAGGTTCTGAAAACAGTTGCTTACATGTTTATATTTTTGTATCATCATCCATATTTGAAAACACATCAGCATTATTGTCCAATATTGGAAGGTCTCCATGCCAGGACACTTTCTGTCAAAGTTGGTCAAATTCTTTTAAGCAGTTTTCTGAGCTAAAGTTGTTTAATATTTGTTTCTAATTTTTGTAATGTCAGTCATATTTGATGGCGGAGCAGCAGCATCTGTACAAAATAGAAGGCCCATTATGCCAGGATGATTTCAATCAAATTTTGTCCAGTTCCATTAACAACTTTTGAAAGGAATTTATAAAAGTTGTACTATTTTTAGTAATGCTGATTGTGCATAAATCTGTAAGCACTTCATATAAAGATGCTTTTTAAAAATCAGATTTGGTTGAATTCAATTGTGATTTTAGAAAACTTGTTGCTGATATGTTTTTATTCTATTGGAATAAAACTGCAACATTTGATAATGACAATGAATAAGTAACAAGATCAATTTTTAAACTATAGAAGGCTACTTTATAAAATTTTAGTCACCAGTCCATAAGATCAAGTTTATGCTGTGGTCCTTTGTCAATAATGTGTCATCCACCAAGTTATTTATAGCTTCACAAAAGTAGTCTAAAAAAAATTTACACATCATTTTACATAGGGCATTCTTGCATCAAGGCCTTTCAAACTTGTTTGAATATTAATAAATTACTTTATGGGGGTATTCTGGCATCAAGGACTTTCAAACCTGTTTGAATATTAATAAATCACTTTATGGGGGTATTCTGGAATCAAGGACTTTCAAACTTGTTTGAATGATGCTGATAAATTATCCAATATGGTCATTTGTTACATACCCATTTAATCTTCCATGTTTTATATGGCATTCAATACAGCTGTTCAAATCTGTATTTCCATATTACAAAACCCAGATTTGAACTACTCAAGTGCCGTCTTTAATGTCTATTCAGAGATATTTTTAGATGCTGTGAATTGAACTTTTACAAATCCTAGTAAAGCTAAAAATATTAAAAACTGTGAAAAAGGATGTATGTATAAATACAAAAGTACAATTGTGTTTTGAGCTCACACAGGGCAAAGAACTCATTTTATATGGTATACGAGTAAGTCTTGGCCTGACTGCCTCAAACATATCTCTAAGCCATATCCAACTTTTCTGTCGACCAACATAGAACATAACATGTATGCAGGTTTGCACATCTTGAAATGATGCATACTGTCTGTATGTGGTAGTGTTATTTTATTTCTGATGAAACTTATCTGTTCAAAGCCAGTTACAATGAAAACAGCATGAAGAACAAGATGAAAAAATTAGTAATTTAAAAGAGTGTCCATTTATTTATTGTTGATATCTTTAAACCATTAAGTACATTTTGAATGACAATATAGAATGAAGTATAAAAGAAGGTAAAAGAGTAAAGTTCAAATACTGATAAAAGACTAATTACAATGCTTAAAAAATATATTAATAAAACTTCCCTTTTAGTTAATTAAAACACAGCAGTGTTAATCAAGCTTTGTAAAAACTTGGGGCTATCAGCGCTTTGTACATTGTATAGGAGGACCCTGTTGCTATAATATGCTTGGTGCAAGCAGTATTACATGCTATTCTAAAATACTGCTTAAATTAGCCATAAAATGTCATTCTTGGGAGATGAAAAAACACGTCAAAGGTGTGACTGACCAATGTTGTTATACAGGCAACATAAATTATGGTGAAAGTATCTCCCTGCAGCCTACTTGCCTGCAGAGAACAATGTGAAAGGATCTCACTGCAGCATACTTGCCTGCAGAGAACAATGTGAAAGGAGCTCCCTGCAGCCTACTGGCCTGTAGAGAACAATGTGAAAGGAGCTCCCCGCAGCCTACTGGCCTTCAGAGAACAAGGTTTAATTGTAAACTGCATTTGGCTGATATCCATAAAAATAGTTTGTGGAAACCAAACTACTTGCAACCTAACTAATAAACTTCATTACTATATGGCTCCAAGTTTGTCTAGTGGGGTCATAATGAGAAATGTGCACTCCATGTTTGTATAGAGGGGTCAAAATGAGAAATGTACACTCCAAGCTTGTACAGTAGGGTCATAGTGAGAAATGTGCACTCCAGGCTTGTACAGTTGGATCATAATGAGAATGTGCACTACAAGTATTATACAGTTGGAACATAATGAGAAATGTGCACTCCAAGCTTGTACAGTGGGGTCATTATGAGAAATGTGCACTCCAGGCTTGTACAGTGGGGTCATAATGAGAAATGTGCATTACAAGTATTATATAGTGAGGTCATATGAGAAATGTGCACTACAAGTATCAAACAGTTGGATCATAATGAGAAATGTACACTCCAAGCTTGTACAGTTGGATCATAATGAGAAATGTGCACTCCAAGCTTGTACAGTTGGATCATAATGAGAAATTTGCACTCCAAGTTAGTATAATGGGGTCATAATGATAAATTTGCACACTGGTTAAAGATTGAGATAATATGAGATAAATCTCTTGGTAAGGTCAAATATAACCACAATCAAAATGGTTCAAACAATTCCTGATTCAGTGATAATACATGCACACATGTAGGCAATTGACACCCAGTGACTACTGTTCAGATGGTACAGCTGAAATATGGTGAGAGAAGGATCTGCTGGACTATAGTTAACAAACAGCCTCAAGATGAGAACTGGCCTTGAGCAGATCCACCAAACAGCCTCAAGATGAGGACTGGCCTTGAGGAGACCAACCAGTTGAAAAAATTCCAGTGGTGAAATAAGATTCCTCAGCAAACAGTAGACACCACCAAAATGATTCAAGACACATTCCCAAGAGAGATCAACATGGTTTGATAGGGTTTAGAACACAATGTCCAAATGAATGAGATACTAGGGGTGACGAAGTTTTGCTCAAGAAATTCTCCACTACTCTTGTACATGTTCAGTGTGGCGGGCCTTCTTGACATAGTGACCCTGTTCTTGACTTGCTGTGATAAAGCTTATTTCTGAGGGATTGTTTCATTTCAACAATGCGTGCAGATTCAGTCTGTCCTAGGTGAAGGTATGCACCTTTAAGTTCTAGGCTGACTGCAACAATGTCATCCTAATAAAGTTATGAACTAATCACGGTATCTTCATTTTGTGGTCTTCAAGTGATCAAGCATCTACCTGAATGGGCCTCTTGGTATGTGTGATGCAAAGAAAACCATTCAGAAAGGGGGACTGGGAACTGAATGTAGTCTGACTGACCTCTAAACAACTTGTAACAACCACAGCTGAGCATGGCATTGTCCCTTTTGTTCCATGGAAAGTGCTAAATACTTCAACCCACCAGGAAGTCAAAAAGAGGAAGAAAAAGTATGGTATCATTTTCAATGATGGTTGACATGTAGAGAAACTGGAATGCAATTAGTCCTTGTGTACCCGTGTTTTGTAGATGGAAGCCATGGATTTTTCTCTAGTGAACTCGAGAATTTTGGACTTCCTTAATGCAGTCCTTCCTGTTTCTCTGATCTCTACTAATTCCAAAAAATGAGGATAGGGATCTGAGTTGCTGGGTCTGTGTGAGATTTGCTTCTCTGGTGGCCATATAAAAACTACCATTGCTTTGTGATAGTTTATCAGGATGGTGGACAAGATGAAGACTACTGTATGCAGCTATGGTACTGAAGTGAGTGTGGAGCTGTTTTGTTTGTACACGAGTCATACAACAGCCTGATGCCAATGGCAATGGGTCTCCTGACAGAATGGTTAGCATAAGTTCAAATTGATGAAAGAATAGCTATAGCCACAGAAACAAAGCTGAACATGGATCCTACCATGACATTTCAGAGCAGCTGCTCCATATCAAGGAAAGGCTTCCAGTTCATATGCACTGAGAAAGATCTGACAGACCTGTAATGTCTTTGTTGACAGATGGAACCTGTAGATGAAAGGCTCGCATGTGTGCAATATAGTAAGTCAGGTTACAATTTGACAGAAATCACTGGTGCAAAAAGGCTTCTTGCATCCTGAAGTGGCATTTCAACACAGAGGCTAAAGGACAAGGAATTATAAGATGCAACTTAAAAGGCGGAGAAAGCCAAAATCTGAAGGCAGAAGCTAGAAAACTTAATCAATCATTGTCCTCCTTGGACTTTGCTGGATTAAAAAAGATGGTCCTTGTTATAAGGATCAATCTTCACAAAAAGCCGGGTGTAGGAGTGCCTTCTGTAGGGTGTGTGGAGAGAATGAGCAGGCAAAACAGGCCAGCTTATGCTGGAGGGTGAACAAAGAGTTTGTCTGTGATGGTACATGGTCATCTCTGGGCTTTTACTGTGTGCATCACGTTGGTCTAGGACTAGTACAGGGTTATCTGATCTGAACATTCTAAACCCAAATTTCTGATCAGAATGTCCAAGTGGTCTAAAGCGCTCACTGTTATGGATCATTGCCATCTTACCTCTGTCTGTGTGGATTCAAGTCTCAGGTTTGACCAATGAGGAAATGTGAGAAAGCTTGCCAGTAGCTTCTCATGGGTTGGTGGTTCTTTCCAGGGTTATTCCGGGTTCTTCTTCCACCGTTTACACTGGCTGCCATGTATAGCATATCTTGTGCTACTAAATAGCATTAAACCCTACACCAACAACAACTGATTAGGTTTTTGATCAAAATGGTATGTAAGCTTATGTCATGAACCTCTTGGATCAGCTTCATTATGAGCAATATCAAAGTACAGTGATTCCCCTCCTATATGGCCACCTCTTCTGAACCAGTGTCCATATAACACTGGTGGCTTTTCCAGATTGGGACCATGAAATGTATGTGTATGTATATGTATGTGTACATAGTAAGAAATCTACATGTAACTAAAGCAGTTAATATCTTCATTTAGAAGTAGCACTAATTATTTAAATGTTCCTCTGGCCTTATAAACAGACTTATTTCAAGGTAACATAAATTAATAGTTCTTATTCTTAGGCATGAAATTTTGAGTTGGGTATTGTTGGCATGTGCACTGCAAAACCATTCGAAAATCATATTTAAATTCAGGTACATATATTGTTTTGTATTTAAAATAATTATCTTTCCATTTATTCCATTTTCCCACTGCTACAGAATGTTCTCCTTATCTGCTATGATATTGTTTATCTGAGTCTTCTCAACAACATTGATCATCAAGTGAACTCTCCCCCATCGTCATCAAGTCGAAAAACTTTTACTTTTCATTCTGGAGTATTATTTCTCCATTTAGGTTTTGTAACAATTTATTTCTATGCTGCTAATTGTACAGTGTTAATTTGATTATGCAGATGAAACTTTTGTAGAGTAAATGAAGTTCCTTGTTTATCAATCGCAAGATACATGTACTGTTAAGTGACGTTATGGTCATTGTCTGGTATCCTGTTTTGTTCAAGGTTAATCACTGAACCACTGTATAATCCTTGGAAGGGATCTCATTGGATTCCAAATAATGACTCATGAGGACAGTATGCAACAACAACAATATGCCAGAACTACATAGTAAAATTTAGTAATTTTTAAGTTTTAAACATCAACACAATCTTACTAAACAAATAAATTTTGATTATAAGTTTGTCCATATCAAACAGACAGTCTATCTATATTTCTTTCACGAGAAAGCCTGCACTTGCATCTAATTCATCTGGTCTGCAATTTCAAATATATCAGCCACGGTCAATAGTCGTTTTTGTACATTATGAAAATCAATAGACAAAATTAATGTGAAACTATTGGACTTGTATATTGAACAACACATGCAGACCTTGTATTTTGAGGAGTCGATTACTCTCATGTGCCATTGTGTTCCTTAAATTGCGTCCAGGAGAGTGATCCATTGCTCTCCCCAGTCTTATTGTACAAAAGAAACATTTCCAAATGTTTTCTGTGTGAATTTCTCAATTTTTGTCCAGATTTCATGGCAGTTACCTTTTACAAATAATATATGTTTACAAGTTCTGCCATTTTGATAAATGATGCTATGTGCCATAAGCAATGTCATAAATACTTTAGGAGAGTGAATAACTCTACTCAGCACTACCAGAAGAGCTATTCACAGCTCTCCTGCATTTAATGATAAAAAGCCATGATAGGAAACAGTCATAAAATTGTACAATATTTTTTATATTAGAACTGATGGCAGAATAGGCTTTGTTACCTATAGTCATTACACTGGATAATACAGTATTTAAAAAAAATATTCAAACTTTGTGATCTTTTGACATGGATTAAAGAACATTAGATGGAAATGTAATATGCACATAATCTACAATCACAATAATTGTCACCTTTGAGTCCAATGGCCATGAACCTGTATGAACTTGCAGGTAGAGGTTTTATTCAAGCTTTAAAAAAAAAAAAGTTCCAAGATCCAAACATAACAAGAAGAGCAATAATAACAGCTCCCAATTCTCAAAAACCTTAATAGCCACAGGTAAAAAGCATCTCATTAAGGTCAAATCTTTGAGGATGGGAGACACAACAAAGACTAGGAGAGTGTCTGCATAAATTACAGATGGGTTCTTTCTATATGATCATTCAAGATCACCCATGAAATGTATTTGACCACAATACCAATTTTAATAACAAAACAGGATAGCAAACATTTATGCTAATGACCACTTCTGCATGTCATCTTCAGTTAGTTTTAATAAATTTGCATAATAATTTATTGTGTGTGAAGGTGAAAAATATCATATGGCAAATAAAGCCAAAAATTAGCTGTCATCTAACTTGAGATTGACATTGACAAAAACAAAATTGGTAAATTTCTCTCCTTGTATTCTGCAATTTAAACCTCATGCTATTACTGAAGGGTGCATCAGAAAGTGCTCCATCACAACAGTATTAATGCTTTCAAATAGTGTAACTTATGCTGGAAAACTGAACTGAGGAGAATTAAGACTCAAGGGTCATAACTCCAAATGTTTACACTAAATGCTGAAAATCTTTATCATTCGAGGTCTTATCAGTATAAATGTGTAGGAGAAATATGGTTGAAATCTAAGTTAGGTGGATCATCAATCAGGGGCCATAACTATTGTAAAAGATGTAATGGAATACTTCAAATTCAACTAATTCATGGGATCTTCAACATAAAGTTGTATGCCAAGTATGATAAAATTCCAAGCATTCCAAGTAAGTAATGCTGCAGCAAGCAAAGTCATGAGGACAGACAATGGTGTGTGCATGACCTTTTTAAATGATGTCATGGAACATTGGAAATTAAAGTAAATTCAAAAGTTTCATCAACATAATGCTGCTTGCCATGTATGATTGAACAATCCATGGTGAAGTTATGCTGCAGACTCCAAAAATCTAAACAACAGGCAATCTGGGGGCATAACTCCTGTATATGACATCATACAATACTAATTCAAACTCATACAAATTTTCTTCAGCATGATGCTACTTGTCAAACTTGACTGAAATCCAACAAACACAGGTATAGTTATGGTGCTGAAACCAGTCAGAAGAATAGGAAATCAGGGGGCATAACTATTGTAAACAGAAAAAAACCAGTAAGGTACATCTAGATTACTGAGACAATGCATACACCAAACTGCATCAAAATTTAATGTTTAATGGTTCCTAGGCTATGCTTATTACAATGATCTACTTCAGTGGAAATTTAAAACTGATGGAAGAAAGGACAAGAACTCCATCAAAACTGGAATGGGAAAGAGGATACCTTTAAAAGACATCCATAAATAATAAGAAATTCAGCCACCAAACAGCATCCATAATGTACAAGGCTTACAGAGCAATGACAATTACAAAAAGTGAAAACAGATAGATTGCTGGTTGGAAAAGCAGATTACTACAGGACAAAGTAATTGATCTTTTATTTTTAACTGATTCTAACATCAAGATTACAAAACTTTGATCAACATAAATTCCTTAGACCTGAATACTAGTCCAGTCAGTAATTAAAGTTAGCTAAGGACTTTATGTAGTGTATTTACCTAGAGTTGAATGCTGTCACCAGTTTTCTGCGTGTTTCAGGGTTCTGCGCCTTCTTCATGCATGGGAAATAGTGTGGATACTTCAGAGTCAATTTACAGAGTCCTTTCTCTGTCTGGAGTGAGAAAACAATATTATGTATTTGGTAATGTAGAATGCTGCCCAAATGCAAACCAGCATAGAATCAAATATGTCGTTATAATGCACCAACAAACCTGGGTCTATATTGTTTCTTTAAGGTGGTCACTTGTGCAATGGTGGAGTATTTAAGTTTTTTTTATAAAAAAATTTTAAACAGCCATTGGTCCAAGCAATTAAATAATCACTTTAAAATTTATATGACCATATGCAGACTGGCAATTAGTGAAAAGACGGGTAAAAAAATTAGAGAATTTTGAACACAGTCAAAAATTATACCATGTCACTAGCTCCATTTACTTTGATGGTCAGTACCACATTATATGAAAATCAGAGGAAGAAAACCAAAATATTTATTTACACTGATTATATGTACAAATTTATTTGCAGCCAAATTTACTGTTATACATAATCTTTCACAATATTTGTCATGATATGATGCTGTGGCAGACTTGAGCTTATTCAACTGGGCTTTGGTAAATCAGTTTTCAAAGCAGTTTAGGCTTCGTGCCTGCTGGTTAATCTTGGTGACTAAAATTGTTGCATATTTTCAGCAACTAAAGAGGCACTAAAGTTTGTCTTATTTTTCTTCACAATAGGAAATACTCTTTTACTGTCACTGTTGTTGAGAAAGGCAGGTTATATTCAACAAAAACAAGCCAAATCTTCAGTATTGGTAGCTTACAGGACTTGAGCAGGTGGTTTAAAGTACGTCAGAGCTGGTGATGCTCTAAATATTTCAACATATTTATGCTTTTTGTTAACAGTGTGCTTTTTCACATCATTCTGCCACATGGGCTTGCATTGTTGTTTACAATTTATCTGTTGTACATGTACTATATAATAATGTCATTATACAGTACATGTATAACGTAAATTGTAAGCAACTGTACAATCCCCTGTGCACATTCCCAAATTCACAGCACACTGCTGTGCAAAAAAAATAATAATGTTCACTTATGTCTCATGGCTAAATGCAAAGGAAAATTTTTGGTGTACTCCAATCTACGCTTCACTTTTTGTGAAATACGTATCTTCTTCCTTGGAGGTGAAAACATTTTAAGTGTGGTGTAGCTTAGGGACTAAGAAATCCAGAAGATGAAATGTCAAATGGTTAACGATTAGTGGTGTCAGCGCATGGGTAGAAAAATATAAACTCAAGCAAATTATGATACAGCAAAACCTGTTATGAGAGACCATCCCTTCTGCCAACAAAAAGTGGTCTCTCAAGACAGGTGGTCTCTCATAGCAGATTTATACAGAAAGACCCATTTCGAAGGTCCAGATTTTGAACAATTTCAAGAAAAATAACCACAATCACTGTACATATATTTTATTCTTTATTAATAGTTCTTGCTAAGATATTGTATGCATTCATCTACAAACAAAATGATATAGCAATAAAGATATATTTCTATCATTAAACATGAAATCACATTTACATTTCAAGATCACATATTTTAGCATAAGAAATTGTTTATGAAGTACTTGTTTTCCTTTATAACAACCCAAATTTGTTTTACCAACATTTAAACTGCTTTTTTTGTGAGTGGTCTGCTTTTTTTCACTTCTTTCAGTTAAAATAATTTTCTCCAGTCTTAAAATTTGTCTCTTTTTAGTTGGAGATTCATCCATTGTTATTAAGGTTCTATGTGTGAAATTTTTTAGCGCTCAATTGTAATATCGAACGTAAAGACGGTTTTGACTGGGCTATGGGAAAATATGAAAAATCTATACATATGCATTGCATATCTAACAATTAATGAAATAAAAAGAAACAATTATCTCATCCAGAAACAGAACCATTTACCAAAAATCAATGGCTTCATTCAAAGATGACATGCAGGGATTAACTCTATAAGCAAAGTGTACGAATAGTGGTGAACAATGCAGGGAGCATATAAAGCAGGGAACCAGTCTTGGAAATAATCTACATATACTTTAGTCTGATTTACAACAGAAACTATAAAACATTATAGACATAGCTATAAAAAAAATCAGACATTCGCATACAGCTTATTTTTGTTTAAAAAAATAATCTAAATTTAGAACAGTATGAGTGGTTGTTTTTATGGGGATTCAATAAAGGTCAGTGGAGTTTATCCTCATTTTTGCAATGCAGTCATTCATAGATGTGTCGAAATGCATATTTTGCCAAAACATCGCAGTTGCTGGTCGTGTTCAGCAGGTGGTTGCTCATAACAGAGCAGTCATATAATAAAATCGATCAGTGCATTACGATTGTGGTCGGAAATGACAGATCATCACTTACAGCAGTTTTTACTGTATATGCTAATTATTCAATATATAAAAAATTCCTACACTCAAAAAAGGCTGTATTAATTTAGTATTTGTTTTAAAAGAAATTACAGTTGCTATGAATATGCACATGTGCCATTTAACAAAAAATTCATTTGGGCCCCAGTTTTTCTCACGAGTATTTGTAAAACTTCTGTTCTAAATATAGATTATATACTTTGCAATGCTTGCTACTGGGCAAACTGTAACATTTAAATATAGTTCTACTAACATTGTGACTAGCAATACAGGACTGTTATTGGCATCAGTGACCTCTGCTGCTACCTTGACTAGAACTTAACAGGATAAAGGTTATTTTATTCCTGATTTAGGCCAATTGAGAATTCTTGATTTTTTCTGTGTGAGGAGTCCATGAATCACTATTGAGAGTCATGAAATTCATGCCAAAATTGTGAGGGTTGGCAGGTCTGCATGTTTTAAAGATTTTGTATATGTTACATTACATATTATTTTATACACATTATACAAAATTATAACACTACAGGTATTACATTTATATTGATCTTGTAATCCTGATTACATTTATTTGCAAGGGTTTATCATCCTAAATTTTTTGCAACTCATTTTTACATTTTTCAAAATATACCCTTTAGCTGACAGCAAGTAGCCACTGTTGTGCTGAGGTGCTGTAAAACACTAATACATACATACATTTAAAAATCATAGGTTGGTGTGCATTTTCTTGTGCTACTCCTAGCTGAATATCTATTCCCATGTTAATATGACCATCAATTCAGAAGTATTACCTATAACCAGTTTTTATGCCAACCATATTGAGCTCCAGTTTAGCACCATTATCATTTAGGACCAACTAAACATCATAAGAAGTATTCACTGAAAACTCCATGCTGATATGAACATCCATTCAAGAGGCTCCATTTTCCTATGCTTTTCAACATATGAGACAAATAGTGCTTACCTTGTCAAGTGCTTTGATAAAGTCTGCTGGCAGCCCAACTGAAAATAAAAAGTAAACATGCATCTTTACACTTCAGAAACCACCCAGTTATTTGGTCATTTTAAACAGTAATATACCACACAACAATTTGTATCTTTTAAATCTCATTACATTTCATAGCATTGTTCTTACACAGTCAGGCCATTACAAGTTGGTTTAAGACTTGTAATTATCTGTGCACTTTTTAAATCTGCTTTTTTTATGTGTGTGTATTTGTATTTCCTACCTTTGTATGTGCATGTATTGGGACTCGTACAACAGAGGGTTCAGAGACCTAAAAGCTTGGTTTATGATTTGGTGTGGCCTGCAGATGTGCAAACTATAAGAATTTCAAACAATCCCCATGAAATAGAGCTTTAAGGCCAGAACACTTTTACCATGGGTGGGGGTAGAGGATATTATGACTCTCTGTTATGAAAATAAGTAATAGAAAAGATCAAGAACCAACAAGTTTTTTTAAAATTCAACAAATATTGCAAATTAAATCCCAAATAATTCTAGAATTTCTAACATAAGTCCAAATATTTAAAGTTCTGAATAAACATTAGCGATATTCAACAAAAAAAAATCCAATGCTGGAAGTGTTTATGTGTCTGTGGTGGCCTCCATGGTAGTGATGTGCCAACAGTCTTTTGTTGAATCACAATAATACAATCCAAGAATATATCTATTTGAATTTCATTACGAGTCCAAGTCTCTACTTCAAAGAATATTATTTTTGCGCCACTTTTATTTCCAGAGAAAAATCCCTTTAAACAATTTAAATAAATTCCAGCCTAAATGAAACACTGGACAGAACAATAATGCAACTGATTATCCACCAATCTTAAAGCATGAATAAATAATTTCTGTAAAAAAGAACAAGATTATACAGTGTTCTACTGGACCTCGTGTAACAATTAGAATTTTCTAATATATAAAAAAAATATTACCTAATGGAAAATTTCATCCTAGAAGGTTCCAAATGTTTATATGATAAAATCTTAGTTATAATTAGAAGGTCTGTTTCTAAAATTATAATATAAAATGTAGTAAACAACAGATAGAACCTCATTGTTTTTGACTCAGATTGAGATAGTCATGTTTAGAAAACCAATATAAAAGATTCAGGTCAGGTAGAAAATGAACTTGATTTCAGACAAGGTCAGCAACAAAATACAACTTTATATAAACCACAGCATATCATGAAATGAAAAATAAATAAAAAAGATAACAAACAATGCAAATTAAATATACATAACAAGGAAGCGAGCTCAATACAAGATAGAAATGCAGAGGATATGCAACTAAGCAAAATAATGCTAGGTTTCTACTGCCAACTGTTATGTTGCTTAAACATAGTTTTGCTCACAAAAGCCGACTCTATTCATGGCTGAGCAATTGTTAGAAATAGGATGATTTTATGCTTTTGTTGCATCAGAGGTTTTCAATTTTCCCATGTCCAGGTGTCTTCATTTTTATCATTTTGGTCTCATTTAGTTTAGAAAGGGCCCATTCTAGTGGAGTGTCAGCAACTCCAACTTCATGAGATTTGATTTGTTCAGTACTGAATTTATCAGTTCCATTGCAAAATACACTAACTTAATTTCCAAATGTGCTAGTTTGGGATATTATTTGCAATAACTGGAAAAAATGTTTCCTTTGAATCAATGAATTCAAGTCAGGGATAACTAACAACCAAATGTAGCTGAAAATTTCTCATTCTATTATTAGTAGTGTCATATTTGACATATTTTGTTGCCATAAAGACTGGCTTTGGAGAAACAGATACCTTAGACTCAGTGGCAGTTTTTCATTTTACACCTCCACTTTCAGGCGAATTTTCCCTCTCCGAATCTTCCTTTTTAACTTTCTTGAGAAAATAATTTAGTAAACTCATTTTAAGCTCAGAGTGAATATCACTTTGTTTGACAAATTAATTAAAACTGATTATAACATAAATTTTATCTTTAACATATGGACAGAGATAGCTCCTTAACTAGTGTAATTTTTTCACTTCAAAGGTAATACTGGTAATGGAAGTTAATAATCTTTATAATCAATTAAAAATTAAAGAATCATTGTTAGCATTAAATAGTTTTTAAGAGAAATAAACCAATGTCAGCAAAATGAATTTCATTAATTGAACTGGATTAACTTGCTGGATTAAAATTAAGTGTGAGTTGTTCATAAGGATCTGATCTGAATAAATACAATGCAATGAAGCTGTTTGAAACACTGTCAATAAATAATACTAGCTTTGTAATGCTTCATTTGTTTGATTGGTAATTTGGTTGCTTAACACAATATGTAGTTAAGTGGTAATGGAATGTGCATAAATGCAACAATTAACAATGACCAGATGTGAAACTGGATGGAAATAAATACATGGCATGGTGTTGAATTAAACATTCAATATACCCAAATAAATGGACAGATAAATCGGATGTTTTAATTAATATATCATTCAGTAAACTGTTACAGAATATTACACTTAGTTCCCATTTGAACTTTTAAATCACAATGCACACAGAAGTATATTTTCTTTCCTGTCTCAGAAAAACAGAAACAGACTGCCAGTGATTTTATGACCATCAGACTCAAAAAAAGGTCTGTGCCAACTCCGAGGACAAGCAGAGTAAATCTCTTAAAGTTGCATAAATTTAAGGGAGAGTGGAAAAGTGAAAATCCATGGATGACAAATGTTTTTAATGATGGAAATGTAGTGATGATATGTGAGTGATGCAAGGACGCTGGAAAATCTAATCCATTTGCCAAAGAGGGCAATTCCAATTTTCACTCATGAAAGAAACCCTGACCATCTGTTTTTGAAGGTCACAGTGCAAAGACAAAACACCAGACTGTGGCTCATGTGACAGAAGAACAGGTTGACAAATCTATTATAGAGAGTAAAGAGTCAAAGGTTACACAGTTCATGACACCCTATTTCATGAGAAACACTTGTACCAAAATCAGTAATGACATGTCAGAATCCTTGTCAGCTTACCTGTCTCTTACAAAATACTGGACAAGTGTTTCTCTTTATTCAGCATGGGACAAGAAATGGTAAACTTAGTCTGTTCCACAAATAATGAACACTTTCAGCTATGAGCTTAGGATTGTAAAAGGCAAACGTCTTTTGAGATTTCGGTTTTGACTTTTAAGATTTTCATTCCACTTTTGAGATTTAGGAGTCAAGGGTCAAATGACTCTTTAGTTTTCAAATCTATTGTGAACCCTAAATTTCTGGTGGAAAATCAAAGGTTTAAAGATGGTCATTTAATGGGCCATAACTCTTCTAAAGGGAAATGGAAAGCTAGAACTAATTCAAGGCATCATCAATATAAAGGTGCATCATGCACAATAACTTTGGCTGAAATGTAAGATCCTTTATAAAAGCTTCACTGTGAAGAGTCAAGTCAGGAGAAGAGCAGGTGCAACCAGGGGTCATAACTCTTCTAAATGACAATGTGGAATACATAAAATTAAAATCATTCATGTCTCAACAATATAAAGCTGAATGCAAAATTTGGTTGAAACAAAGCTTAGCTTAGTAAAGTTATGCTTCAGAAACCAAACAAGGATGATCAATCAAGACCACACTGGAAATTAAACTCACTCATAATCTCTTAAATCCAAAGCCACATGCCAAATTTGGTTGAAATCATCAAATCTTGGCAGAGTTATTTTGCCGATACCAAAACTAGGCGGATGAGCCTTCAGGGAGTCAAAACTCTTCTGAACAAGAATACAACCATAAAAATACAGCCATAAGTCATATTCACACTAAATAGTGTTACAACTCTAAGGTCTTAAACCAAATAACAAAAAAGAGTGAACACCAACAAGTTTTGTAAAATTAAAACAAATAATTTCCCTATAATACAAATTGAAAATTTAAAAAGAACTTATAATATTGTCAATAAATCCCAAAAAGACCTTACAGTTTTATCACAAGTTCAAATGTATGAAGTACGAACTGAATTCCAGTGGTATTCTAAATAAGTTTCAATGTTGAATGGGTTGATGTACCTATAGTTTTGAAAATGCTAATGTGCCAGTGTCCTGTAGTTTGCTGATATGCTAACAGTCTTTTGGTGTATTGCAATAATATAATCCCAAAATGTCTGAAATACCTATAATTCCAAATTAACATTCTAATCCTAGAATATTATAGATGAGCACTATGTATTTCCAGTGAATAATTTGAATAATTTATCCCATCTAAATGAAATAATGAACACAACAATAAGACTGACTCTGCTTCAGATGTTAAATGCAAAAATGAGTAATTTCTCAAGTAAACAAGATTATATAAAATCTAAGACTCAAAACAGAACCAGGATGAGGGTCAAAAATTCATTTCCAGAATTCTAAGTTGTCAACAAGACAAGGTCTAATACTAAAACAGCATCAGAATATTTCAAATGGGTCTTGAGCTATGCTGGTTACAAGCAATTTCCCATGCAAATATATAAAATTAACTGTCAAGAGCCAAATCTCTCTCCTTGACAAACAAAAAACTATCTAGGGTGATGAGAAAATATTCAAACATAAATTCTAGCAGAATATGTTATATGGTTATATTTTATTCAGTTTTGGAATTTCTTCAGGTAAATTCAGGGAGTTTTGTGGAAAATTCAGAGATTTTCTTCAAATTCAGGAATTTCTGAAGGATAAAACCAATTTGTTTCCAAATTCAAGTATATTTTTTAAAAAATAACTCCTCAAAATCAATGGTTTTTCAAAGTTGTACATACCATATGGTTACAAAAGGTGCAAACAGATGGGCAGACAATTTGATGGAAAATGTGATTACTATAGGGCTCCAGCATCTGGAGGTCAGGCCCTAATAATAAAAATAGCCATCCAGACTGTGATATAATAAAAGTTGGCCCCAATAATAAAAAAACAAACGAACTGTGATATGTTACTGCAACGGCAGATCTGCATCCACATGTTCAAGTCCAGGTGCATATTATGTATAGACAAAAGTGGTAAGGTTTGAAAATTAACCTGTCATGGGAAAATTATATGACCATACCTAATTCCTCCTCTGTGAACTCCAGAACTGTATTTTCCTCATTTAGATTCTTGCTGAAGTCAATTGATAGGTCACTCATCCTCTTTTTTATTTCCTTTATCTTCTCCTGTATTTCCTTTGGCAGATGAAGCCCTGCAATTATACATAATTTTTTTAGTCTTTATGATCTTAGGTTATACTATAAAAAAACAAACAGAAACATAGAGACAGCCCTTAAAGCTTTGGTCTCCCTTTTCACCTTTTGGAACCCAATTTTTCTCATTTACTCCATACTATCCCCAATTAATTTCTGAAGATAGGGGTTTCGAAAACCCAATGGGTCAAATTCTATAAAGAACTTTCTGATAGTACAGTATGTGCATCATTCAACTGACAAATTCTTATTTTGAATCTTACAAATGTAGCACAGAAAATCCCCATTTGTAAGAAGAGAACATTATATGTCTACCCAGTCATCTGTGTAGACACTAGTAAGGTGAGCTGTCTTGAAGTAAAGTTAATGTGCAAAAGCCATTATTTTCTTTTTAGACTTAACCATGACTATGATGTCTGACTAAGAGAACCTGGATCTATAAGTTTCTGTATTACCCAAAGTACATGGCATCCACAAAGTTTGGTCAAGCAACTTTGTCTTGAAGAAATGTTTGGATGTTTGGTCAAGCAACTCTGTCTTGAAGAAATGTTTGGATGTTTGGTCAAGCAACTCTGTCTTGAAGAAATGTTTGGATGTTTGGTCAAGCAACTTTGTCTTGAAGAAATGTTTGGATGTTTGGTCAAGCAACTCTGTCTTGAAGAAATGTTTGGATGTTTGGTCAAGCAACTCTGTCTTGAAGAAATGTTTGGATGTTTGGTCAAGAAACTCTGTCTTGAAGAAATGTTTGGATGTTTGGTCAAGCAACTCTGACTTGAATAAATGTTTGGATGTTTGGTCAAGCAACTCTGTCTTGAAGAAATGTTTGGATGTTTGGTCAAGCAACTCTGTCTTGAAGAAATGTTTGGATGTTTGGTCAAGCAACTCTGTCTTGAAGAAATGTTTGGATGTTTGGTCAAGCAACTCTGTCTTGAAGAAATGTTTGGATGTTTGGTCAAGCAACTTTTCTGAGTAATAATGACCATGAACCTCTTTCATATTTCAAGTACAAGCCCTCTGCAAATTCTGGTCATGGTACAGTGTATAAAACTGAACTTCATTCTGCAAAATTTTTCTTTTCTTCAGTCACTGACCTTGACCTTTATTCTTTTGACCCCAAAATTGTCAGGCTTCTTCCCCAGCCCACGTGCAAGCGATCCACAAAGTTTGCTCAAGGTCTGTGATGTAGAACTAATGGGTGGAATCTATTTTGCTTTCAGTTAGAATGACTTGACCTTTGATCTTTTGACAACAAACTGAAAGGTTTCTTCCTTACTCCAATACTCATATATTTCCACCATATTATTGTATAGTTTTTATACTTTTATCACTCTTTTACAATAAACCTTTCTGACTATTTTTTTCCCTCGTACAACTTTTTTGTGGTGCTATTTAGCCATACAGTGCTGGTACACCATAAAATTCAGTCAGTCAATCTTTACCCCATGCACAAGCCATCCACAGTATCTTTGTATGTGAACTGCAAGAACTCCCTGGAACTCGTGTGAATGAGAACATAAAGACATTCATCTGGTATGTCCACACTAGTTGCATAGTCTCCCTCTTAGAAGGCATTTAGAACCCATCATGGTGTTTCTAGCATGAACCAAGGAGTGAAAACGAGTTGAGTGCACTTTGGTTGATGACAGAGCAAAGAGTGCAAATTGCCTTCAGAACCAGAAACAAGCTTAGAGAATTTATATTGCAATTGATGTCTACTGCACTTTTATGGAGAAGATCATTGATTTCTTACTGCAAAGTGGTGGCTTGGAACAGATCAGTGGGGACATCTGTAGATGAGGGAACACTGGACAAAGAAGGAGGTACACTGATGGTGATACAGAGTCCTTCAGAAACCACTTGTCAGGTCCATCAGTCACTATGGCAAATTTTATCCAATTTGGCAGCAAAGAATTGCAGCCTTCCCTTTACCAGAATCTGTTCACAGGAGGCATGATGATGTCATTTTTCAGATAGGGTAGTTGTCATGGCAAGAAATGCTAGAAAAACAATCACCCTCTCGCTCTCTGTGTCTAGTCCACTTTTGTTTGGGAGAAATGAGGTTGTAGATCTGACAACACTGCTTCCCAGTGGCATGTGTCCTAGGGATGACCTTGTGATAATTTTGCTGAATCCCTTGAAAATCCATCTACTGTAGCTGAAATTGTGAGTGAGTGAAATTTGTCTCATTGGTGGCCTATTTGTGTATTACATAAACCTGACCATTAAAGAGGAGGTTGCAATCATAGCTAGGCCTTATGGTTGTATTTAAGAAAGGTGGAGGCTGAAAGCACTGCATCTTGTTCTACTAGCATCAAGTATGTAGCTATTGTTATGGCATTAGTCAGGGTATGTTGTGCAGCAATGTTTAAGATGCATGTCATTCTGGAAACAGACTTCCCATGCATGTCCTGTGGGATACAGGATGGGAGAGGATAAGCTGTGGTAAACCTTTTTAAAGATCGCCATAGATACTAGATCCAACATAGAGCACAGGGCCACAATACTGTGCACCAAATGCTGTTTCAATGTAAGATTTCCAATACATATGTGCACAGTATAGCTTTGTCATCCACAAAGCTGTGATGTCTCAGTCATCTGCTTGGGTATAAAGTTTAAGGGAGTGCATCTTTGTAAGAAAAAGAGTGGTTGATGCATGGGTGTAATTGCAGCTAAGATGCCATGATTTTATACAATTGGATGTTCCCCTTGTCATAAAAAAGGGCGAGTAGAGAATGAGGGGGATGAGGAATCAGCCATAGTTCAATATTTACCTAACACTTCAATATCTCTCTTCCTCCATGCTCCACTCTGTTAGTGCTCTATTAAAATCAAAATCTTATGTCACCTGTAATGGTACAAGCATTAATCTGTTGATTTTTTATAAGCTTAAGCTTTGCCTCATCTGTGACTTGTCCGTGTGTAAATATTGTTCTGTGCTGCGATCTCTTTTTCGGTCTGCTGTCTAAAGGGGCATATACTTAGCTAGCTCAACCAGCTTGAACAAGTTTGGAACTGTTATTTATAGTCATTATTTACAATTTTCCATTAGGTATTGTCTTTTGGATACTTCTGCTCCAAAATAAGATTTTTCTCTAACATAAGCTCCATAATGCTATATTAGGTTTTTTAAGTCCATCAATGCCAGTGTCCTTTTTAAGCTTTTCAAGACACATTTTTTAAAGACTTTTTCACCACATACATATCTTTACTTTTTAATTTTATTTTAGATTCTTGTTTATTCAATTTATCTTAAACCCTATAGGTTTAAGAATTTTGTAGCACAAGATCCAGTATCAGTAAATTGTACAAGAAAAGAAACGAAAACTGTGCTCTACTTTTAAATTGTCTGTATTTTTAATTAGGCCTTGTATTTTGCCTTTTTCTACATTAAATACAGCTGAATGAGGGGTTGACCTGCATGCTGTCACTCACCATCCAACTCCAATAATTTGAAATAGTTCATAACTTTGAAAATCATGGTCATCGTCACTATTATGACCATTATTCGAATAAAGAAATCATCATCTGAAGATGCCATTTTGGTGTTCTAGGTAGCCCATATTTTGAACATGCATTTGTAAAACTTACTTGATCCAAAGTTCAAACTATAAACAAACTCTTGTTCCAGGGCCCAATATGCCAATC
Source organism: Sinohyriopsis cumingii (assembly GCA_028554795.2). Lineage (NCBI taxonomy): Eukaryota > Metazoa > Mollusca > Bivalvia > Unionida > Unionidae > Sinohyriopsis > Sinohyriopsis cumingii. Next base: position 69,426,353 of record CM068824.1, read on the forward strand.
AAATTTAGTTTACAGCCATTCATGTCAAGGTGAAGAACCTAGATATAATAATAAGCACTAAGATAACTCTACTGGTGGAATGACTTATGCTGCAACAAGCCCTTTAAGGGTTAACAGTTGAACAAAACATGTATACTGTGCAGACTACATTTTTATATGCATGACTTTACACTAATTTGCTGGAGTTCCCATGCAACACTACTCTGAAAGTGTACAAATTCATACAAATTCTGTGTGATTCCTGCATTCATGCACCCTGTCAGCATCTCTGCAATTGATGATGTAAGCAAATCTGCTAGATTGGTGAAGTATTTTGAAAGCAGGTTCCTTCTTTTTGGCCAATATATCAAATGATGTTGGAACTTTAGACTAGGCAGTTGATGAAGAAGAAAACATAGAAAACTATGGTGTCAGTAGGTTGGAAAGTTAAAAGGCAGAATTTTTGTATGTCATAGAAAGATCTAATAATGATGAGGAGACTTTGGACAAAGGGTGGTGAAGCTAATGTCTCTTGTGCTACCTGCTAAATAGCTGGAGAAGAATGTGTGACTTCCAAGTGGTTGCCATGTAAAGGCTCCCTTTTAGTGACAAAGGCTTGAGAACAAAGTGAAGCAACATCTCTTGGATACAGAGGTACTAAGCTGTGCATCATTTGCAACATGCCTAGTGACACTACGCAGTATAATCTGCATTTAAGTCTTGCACAGGGTCTAATCTGTACAACCAAATGAGCCTAGAATATAAACAATGTAGTCTGCCATGTGTCCTGTTATAGGAACCCAGTGGCTATCCTCTATACAAACATGTTTACCTGTAAAATGGCACATATGACAGTCTACACAATACATGCAATTAAGTGTCACTATTGGTACTTATGAAGTGGATGCTATAAAATCAATTTAAAATAATGCTGCCAACAGGAATGATGAGCTGATAACTTGAAAGCCTTATAGCTAAAACATTTTAGCCATGGAGGACTGGATGTGCGAGGTAGTAGTATTTTACCTAAGATATTATGATCAGGTAATGTATTTGAAGGAGAAAAAAAACCTCAAATGGCTGTACAGCCAGATTGCAAAACATTGTTTTTGTCACAGACAGAGCAAAGTCTAATAATTCTGGCATGTCTTCTCTTATATCAATCCTTTCCTGGATTTTCCCTGACTATTTTGAAATCCAATCATGACATATAGCTTTGCATATGTCCAACATGCAGAAAGTCTGCTTCAGTTATATAAGAGAGAGAGAAAGAAAGAATAGTACACCACAGCAATTATCAAAAAATGTCAGTAAACACAAGCTGTATAAGGATGCTATTTAAATCATTGTTGTTTTTAACATTGTCTAATATTCACTTTCTTTCAAAAATACTTTTCTTGCATGTTATTTCAATTTAAACAATTAAATTAATTGATTTATAATATCTGTAACCGTTAAAACATTATTTTAAAAAGAAGAAGAAAACCACCTCACTAACAATAAATCACTAAGTGTAAAGGTTAACCGAAATCAATGAAATATGAACAAGAGGTTACAATGTTATAACTTTCACTGAAAGGTGTATTTGTCTGACAGATCTAAATATAAACACGTTACTATTTGAGTCATAGTGTCTTAAAAAACACAAACCATAACCTAGAAAAACTGCTTAAACCAGAAGCAAGCACAAAGCATAAAAATATGAAATATGCATCACATTAACCTTATTTCCTCTGACAGCTCTAGAATTCCTCATGATGCAGCAAGACACTAAACTATGACTCCCAAGACAATAGTGCCTGAGCAAATGACTTCAATGTAAAGGTTAAACAAAATCATTGGCTATACAATATTTCACAGTGACCTAATTTTCACTGAAAGGTGTTGTACTCCAAATGCATATAATACCAAGTTACTTATACATGTAACAGTGTCTGAGAAAATGACCCAAGAGCAAACCATAATCTGAATGTTTATGCCAGATGGACAGACACCATCAATACACAAGCTGAAACTGCTTCACAATTTGACCAACAAAAAAAAAAAAGAGGAAAGAAAACAAGCATGTTATATATTTATACATCAAGACTTTCTGCAATTTTTGGAATAAGCTGAGGTATAGGAAAGAAATAAAACATGGGTGGTGTGAACAATGACTGTTGACCAGGCTTTTTCAACAAAGCAGATGTTTCATGATCAAACTGAATAAAAAGCAAATTAATAGAATGTGATAAATGCTGTACCATTCCTCTCTCCTAGTTTTACAAGTCGCTCAATATATCTATTGGCTTCTTGCTTCAAGTGAACACCAGCTTGCTTCTGGAAGGCTCTAATGGCATCAAACACATCCTGCCTCATGCTGAAATATTTAAAAATCTTATTGTTTGTGTGGAAAGAATGCAGAAAAACATATATCATATGGCCCTGCTTTTATGACCTTGTATCTATAGTTCACAATATCTGTATCATAATGTAATATATGGGGGTAGTTCATTATATCTGAATCATAATGCAACATATTGGGTAGTTCATTAAATTTGTCTCATAAGGTAACATATGGGCAGAATTCATCAGTACTGTAATATAATATTTGGGGGTATTTTGTCATATCTGTATCATAATTAAAAATCTGATAGTAGTTCATTATATCTCAATCATGTAATATATGGGGGAGTTCATGATATGGGTATTATACTATATTCTCATAATATTCATACAGTGCTTTTACAAAATTATCATTTGGGTAAATTTCATGCAAACTCATTGCACATCAGCATCATAAATGGCGTACTCATATGTACATACATACTAGAAAAGCTATTGTCATCTGTTTTGTGCCTACACTTTGAAGATTCAATCCATGTTGCAATATGGGTTAAACCAATAAATATATCTAAAATCAGTTTCTGAAACTGATTTAACTCACAAAGTGAAGAAATAATAAGAAAATAAGCATGTGGTGGTAGTTCCCAATAAAATAATGTTTTAGGCAGATTTTAAGCGTCTATTTTCTTCCAAATAGGCATGACAAGATCAAGACATACAAGTTTTGAATTACATTATTTGAATTCATCGAAAGCAAGGTTTGAGTTTGTTGTCAGAATCAAGTCACATAAGCTTTAAAACACACCATCTAAACCAACTACAAGTAAGGAGAGTGCTTTTAATGGAATGCTGGGATCAAGTCACATAAGCTTTAAAGCACACTATCTGAACTGACTGTAAGTGAGCAGTGTGCTTCTTAAGGCATGCTAGAATCAAGAGATATAAGCTTTTTAATGTATCAATTGAGTTGATCAAAAGAATAGTGTGTGCATATTAAGGCATGTTTGGATTATGACATATTAGCTTTGAAATGTATAATTCGAGTTTACTACAAGTGAGATGTGTACTTGGTAAAGCATGCTAGGAGGATGCTTTGAAATGTATCACTCGAGTTGATCACAAATGAATTGTGTGATTGGTAAGGCATGTTAAGAGGATTCTGTGAAATGTATCCCTTGGTGTGAGCTTGGTAAGGCACGCTAGGAGGATTCTGTGAAATGTATCATTTGGTGTGTCCTTGGTAAGGCATGCTAGGAGGATTCTTTGAAATGTATCATTTGAGTTAACCACAAGTTAAGTGCATGAATGATAAAGCACGCAAGGATTAGGACATGTATGCTTTGAAACACATCATTCAAGTGTGTGTGTGCATGCATGTGTGTGATTGAAAGATGGGGCCCAAAATGGATGATTTATGGTGCTTGCTTTTACAGATCACTGACATCTCGCTACTGTTTGAGTTCAAGTCCAAGCAGATAGTGGGGGAATCATGAAGCTTGCCAGTAGCTTCCTTTGTGTTAGATGTTTTTCCTCCACCAGATGTACTGGCCTCCATGTAAAAACCTATCATGTGCTGACAAATGGTATTAAACCCACAACACTGACATGATTGAAAGCTCAGTGCATGATACAAAAGGAGTGACCATACAAATTCTTGAGTTGGCCTTTAAACAGTGAAAAACAATAAACAGTTAACTGCTTTGTAAAAAAAACCTGCCATGACTACCAAACTCAAATGCAAGAGATACAGTTTGTGTAATGTCAAGTGAAATAACACTTAAATGATCATTGCATACAGCTGAAAAGGTAAAATAACTTTACAGTATTACCATTACCTCATTTCCACATCAAATTCTGACAGTTTTTTGTCAGCAGCAACACTAGCATCCCTGAGAGCCTTGTCAGTGTAGACATGTTGTACAAAGTCAATGTTATTTCTTCTGACTGAGTACTCCCTATCATTGTCAGACAGTGCCTGTTTTTTAAAAAAAAAAGAATATAATGTATTGGTGACAAATATGACATAATGATATAATCATTTCTTTGGTAGCCTTTTCTGTCCTAGAGATAAAAAAATGGTAAAGAATCAACAAAGTCATGACTGACACAGCAGTCACAAATACATCTTTGATGAATTTGATGATTTCCATCCAAGGTCAGGATTCCTTCAACCATATGTTCCTTCACTGACTGCATCAGTTTTATATTTTTTTTGCTGACAAATTTTCCGCAGCTAAGGAGGCCCTAATGTCTGTATTATTTTTCCTCACTAAAGAAAAAACTCTTTCGCTGTCACTTTTGCCGTAAGGAATGCACAGAATCTGCAGCATTTTTGGTTCTTCCACAGGAAAATTTGGAAGCGATTTTCGAGTCCAGGAACATTTGTCAAAAAATGTTTAGCATGGTCTCCAGCTGATAAAGGTAGATTGTGTTCGACAAGAAAACTCACAAATAATGCTTCAGCGTTGGTAGCCTGCAGATCTTCCGCCAATGGTTTAAAATATTCCAGAGCTGAAATCTGCGAATTCTTAATTTTCCCAACTTCTACGTGCTTTCTGCAACCGACATTCTTCCTCACATCGTCTCTGCGATGGCACACTGAGTGCATGAATGAATATCAATGTTTAATGGCAGAATGCACGACCAATTTTTGACATATTCCAAATTAAACTTCACTTTTTGAGTAATACATTTCTTTTTCCTTGGTGGTGAAGACATTTTCAAGATCTTACATGCGATGCTGAACGGTAACTCAAATCAGTGTTTTGACGCATGCGCAGAGCAAATTTCTGGTTAGGCCCCAGTTTCTCTCAAAAGCATTTGTAAAACTACTCTTATACATATAGATTAAAATAGGCTAAAATGCTTGCTACCGGGCCAACTGTACTAATCAGCTGTAGATCTACTAATATCGTGACCAGCAGTACCGGACTGTTTCGGCAACTGCGAATATAACGACTAGTGTTTAACGGGAAATCGGTCATTTTATTAAAGATTTAAAATAATTGAGGATTGGAAAATTCGTGAATTTTTGGCTTACGACGTGAATCCGTGAATTGCTGAAAAAGTCGTGAAATTCACACCAAATTCGTGAGGGTTGGCAGCTATGTTTTACTACTTAAATAACGGCCTTCTATAGCGTGTTCCGATGTTGGTTGACACTGGAATGTAGTCATAGTTTCATGAATATCTCAACACACTTGGCAGCCTATATGGAAACTCTTCCACTAATTTATGTGTAATTAATATACTTACTGTGTTGTCTTTATCCTGGCGGAATGAAAATATGACACTAGCAAATGGATGCATTTTCATGTTCCGTTATCCCTTTACCTCATAGAGCATAGTGACAAAGTGCAGCACGCTATAAATATAACACCTGTTACCTAGTCGACTGCATACGCTTAGGCCTGCCTGTGAATTGTTAAGCAATGTAGTGATGTTACGTTTAACAGCAGTTTTAACCATTTTATGTTTTTGGTACACATCTATTATAGTGGAAAAATTTAAGAGTTAAGTCTGATTGTTATAGCTGTGTAATTATTTTTCACGGAAGAATTTTTATGTGCTTTAAAATTGAGAGAGAACTTGTTCACTGTCATGTCAGTGAGGCCACGTGACCAACTGTAGCTGCCATTTCTCATACTCGAAATTTACAAGGTTTTTGTGTGCGTCTACATCACTTAGTCATCTGAATTTGATAATTTATAAAAACTAATTGCTGCCTACATCAATATCTGAGACTTTACCTAATTTACTGAATCTTTCATGGTTGTGATTCTAATCTTGGAAACTTCATACGTACTGAATGAAATCCGTGGCCGCCATTTTGGAGAGTGGAGATTACGACCCAGTTACTTTAAATAGCAGATATCGACCAGTGCATGAATAGCGACATGATCTGACGTAATTGTCATTTGCAGAAATGAATGTAGTATCTAACAGGGGGTTTTCCCCAAAGGTGGCGCTACGAAAACCAGCTCAAAATGGCTGATGTGTACAGTAGGCGTCAAAGGGCGCTTCCGTGCGAATCTTGTAAAGGCGTCAAAAAGTCGCTTCCATGCGATGGTAGTCGAGGTATGCCAGAGTATGTTAAAGTAGGTTCATGTGGGGGATATGTTTCTTGAATGAAAAGAAACGTTGCTTACAGTTCCAATAGGCATAATATATTTTTATTTGTTTCATTAAAGAATAATATTTCAACTTAACCCGATTTTGGCATTCCCGGCTTTCATCACTTCCCAGCCAATGGAAATGTAGGCGAACAAAACCTGAAAACAGGTCCATTTCTTTGGTCAGAATTTGAATTTATTAGAGAAAAGACATCAGATTAGTAAAGTCTGACAAAAACATTATAACTTTACTTTGTACAAAAGCTTTGTTGTTGGTTGCCAGTTGTGATATTCCTGAAAATTTGACTTTCATTACACTGTTAGTCAAAACATGCTACACAGCGCAGTTATCTAGGCAGTAAGACCCATCACCCCCCAGAAAAAAAATATCTGTTGATGTGTCTTACGTTGTAGAACTAGTCAGGTTATAAATTATAAATCACAGGATGAATAAATTCTACACATTTTTTAATCATATTAAAGGTTTTCGTTATTGAAATCGGTGGTGAGGAGGGAAAATGTGGATTTATGCAAAAACTATGAATATCCCATTGTTTTTAAAGACATACTGTATATTTTATATTTTTATATTTCCATACCTTCACAACATTATCGTATGTCAATTGTTCTGGCTTCAGCGCACCTACTGCATCATAAACAGCTTTTGCATTTTCAATGAGTTCATCTGTTGTTGTTTTAATGTATTCAGCTGTAACTATTTTCCAGCTCAATCGATTTCCATCTTGAGTTGCCATTACGGAAGAATGCACGAACCGGCAGGTGACAAAAAATGTGTGACGGCTTTGACGAGCAGGATAAAAATTAAAGCCTGATGAGAAAACCTGAAGTCTTCGACTAGATGAACACTTTGGAGTTAATGATATGAACTGCCTAATGAGCTCTATGCGACGCTTGCAAACAATCCTCCAAGAACACGGGAGCATGTACAAATGCAACCAGCTTCTCAACATGCGAAGCATTCCCATTATGGGGTCCTACTAAATACTGCAAAGACGCAGGGAAAATACGGCACATAAAACTTTTAAACTGACAATACTGTAAAATACTGAATTTTTATTCCAGTTTCAAGAAACAGGACATTTTTTCTGTTGTCTGTATGTTGTTTTTTTCTTTTTTCTTTTCTTTTGTCAATTGTCCATTGGCAATCAGAGTTGTAATGATTAATGGTAAATAAACAAAACTGTACTTTGCCAATAAAAATGAAATGTTATTGTTATTGGTAACATATTTTATCTCATTGATGTATAACATTCTGTGCAAGTACATATTTTCAATATATATATATATATATATATATATATATATATATATATATATATATATATATATATATATGGAATGTGTTTGGAAAAGATAACACGTTTTAAACACGACTTAATTTATAACTTTGCATTTGATCAATCTCTTGTATTGACGAATGTTTACCGCGTCGATGTATTCGGTCAACATTTCAGGGTATTGAGTATAGAATTGAGCATATGTGCACTCCCAACGATACAATGAACACACATAGATTTATTCGATTTCTTCTACTTAAGATTCGTCCACGTCAAACAGCAAGCGTATTGCAATGGTTCGCCCTCCAAAGAAGATGTCGCGTGCATTCAAAGGTTCGATGTCCAAAATGTAACTTTCTTTATAGGTTTTAAAAAGTCGATATAATCGTGCTCTCACATTTCCATCACTTGGTATCACTGACTTCCTGACTTCAAGCGTCGATGGTATGTTTGTCCACACAACTCGTCGATAGTAAACTCTGAGAAAGCACTTGAATGTAGCTTTGAGGAAAGCATGTAGGACATCATGAATTCAACATCTCTGGAATCCGCTTAAATTTAATTCTTAGTAATGCAAAGCGCAGTTAATTGTTATAGATGTATCTGTATACTTGTATGTACGATATATATATATATATATATATATATATATATATATATATATATATATATATATATATATATATATATATATATATGTGTGTGTGTGTGTGTGTGTGTTCTTTTATGTTTACAATGTTTTTACTTTATATCTATATTTTAATTTAGATGTATGGACTATGAAGTCTGAAATAAATTATTCTTTTCTTATCTTCTTATCTCATCTTATACATGAAGATCTGACAGCGACCGCTTAGGGTCGTGTTCTGGTAACTTATGTTATTACCATAATCACTAATTTTATCAACCAATCAAATGACGTCTTATTTCTTCGCGTTTGGAGACAGCATCGTAGATGAAGAGCATAAATGTGTACCGAACGATTCGATTCATTTTCAGATTTTTAAAGCTGCATTTTCGTTGGCTAATTTAAAGGTCACCAGAACATGACCCTTAAGCGGTCGTCGTCAGATGTTCACCTAGGACAGCGGAGATACGATCTTAATCAAACTGAAGTCAAACAGGTTTGAACAGTGAAATTGGTACCAAGCATACAATGAAAAGCAGATCGGAGAAGACAAATTGTTGATTAGCTTCGGTTGTTAACAAGTGTTGAAAATAACCTTTGCCCAATTCTCTAATTCCAAACGTTTTTGGCATTCTACTTAAAAGCATGGCTAAATAAGTCATGCAGTCTTTAAACTGTATCTGTCGACTTTTCATATAGATGAATCTGGCTCCGTTTATGGTGACAGTGAGACATTCAATGCCTTGTTCTGAATGATATTGAAAGGAAAATGCCCATCGTTTCCCGATAATTTGTGCCATGACAGTGGTATATCCCCGTAATGCTGAATGTCCTCTTCACTCCAAGTGAGGTCGGCAGGGTTTAAGATCCATTCGCAAAACCGGAAAGAGTTCGGGATCCCCGAAGGATTTTATTCTCGTCCTCATGGAATCTTACTTAGATTGGTATATGTGGGAAAATATAGATTATTTTATACACTTGTATAAACGTTTCGCAAGCACGATGAATTACACAGAAATTATCGATATGAATGCCAGTTTCTTGCGCACTTTCAAAGCCAAGAAAAATTTCACTTGTTGGGTTTTGTTTTTGTACTAATCTTCCTTGAAGTTTTTATCGAGTTCACTATCATATTTTCGAATGTAGCAATGTTATTCGAACTCCAGGATTTAGTCACAAAAATGTCATCTTTCTTTCGCAGCACATTTCTGTTGTTGAACTTATTTCATTCAATGCTGTTCGTAACAAGTAGGACTGAAAAGGTTCGCTTGGAAGAATGCCAATGAATTCGTTATTTTCCTTCAGGAGATTAAATACCCCGTCATCTCTATCCGCAGGGATATGTTGGTCTTGACGAATAAATACTCTGTCTCATTTCTCACAACTCACAATAGTTTGCGTATTTAAGAAATCCTGTGATACTGGTGGTAGCATCGAAATGCTGTTGATGATGATACACGTGAAGGTATTTTCCGTCTGGGAAATTCGGTCCTCGAAACAACAGTTCCACGAAAGACTTGTGAATATACATTCAACGCATAGTGAGAAGTCAGCAATACGTCTGGAACTTTCTGTATTCAGAACTGCCACGCCGTCTTTTTGAAAATGCCTGCTTGCTGAAAAAGGGGTTCTGCTTCTCTTCGTTTTTGTGGCCTATCCTATTTTCAAATATATGCTCATAATGAGTTCAAATTCTCGGTGTTCGTTCGGCCCCCGATGACGGTCAGTGCTAAGTACACCTGGTCTTGTGAGAAGCAAATTTTGACGATACTGCGTTTGCTATTGCGAATTTATTCCGCCAATAAGGCTTTGCGTGTTCCGCTACCTCTGGAAGGTTAAAGGTGGTACATGTTAAACTCGTTGTTGGATTGTTGAATGTGTTGAATATTTTGGGCGGTGTTATTCTGTCGGTGTACTATAATCGATCCAAACAGGAGACTTCAAACTGTCGTGATGGATGGGGTGTCTCAGAATTTCGTCCTTTTTAGCTTGGCACTGTATTTTCTATCTCTCTAACAAAGGAGTCCAACATATATGTAAAGAAACTCACTGCTTTCTTGAGACTTGAACTCTTTCAATTTCTACGTACAGGTGTACGCGATAGTTATAAACTTTCTGGCAGTAAATTTTTGTGTCGCTCGAATGTGAACATAACCTTCAGGAGTTACTGAACGACTTTCTTTTTTATAGTGGATCTTGACTCTCTGGTAGCATGGTTTAGGTAAAGGGTACTGGGTCAGGCTTTTCAAAATCACTGACATACACTTTTGCAAACACTTCACGTTCGCTGGTCATTTTGATGTCATTGAATGATTCAATCAGTATCAGTGATTTAAAAATTTGGGCACGATATCATCAATGACTTTTCACGCTTTTTATTATATTTCTCGCCGACTCCTCGGCATATTAGCTCTAATGCAATTCTAATTTCGCTAAGTTTTCAATATGTTGCTGATACGAATGCGTATTTGAAAAATGCTACACCACCTTTTGAGCGTCCTTGTAAACCGATACGATGTAGTCAGTTTGAACAGCGATTTTCCTTTTCTGTCACTGTACAAACACATCACTGCACAGGCAAGTTAATGACCGCAGCAGTCACACATGCAAATTCTATCAATACTATATACCATAATATTCTCATAAAAAGGAACTTGTCGCACACCAAACTGGTGTTTCTTTAAGCAAATGTACACTAGTATCACGTTTGACGTACAGTATCCAAGCCAGCACAGTGCTGTAAGTTAAGCGTTACAGAGTTTATCAGAACAACACTGGCGCTCTCGAGGGAAGGTCTGCCAAGCAGTCACGTCTCTCGCGCGGAGCAGCAGGGGGGGGCGAATCGGACATTTTGTCCAATCGTCATTTTGCTTAATTATTACTTTCTGCACTCAACGATCTAGTGTCGTCAGCGCCTGGTAAAAAAAAACGACGTCGTCGTTGGGGGATCGTCCAATCGTCATTTGGTTTAATTAACACCTTCTGCGCGCCGATCCGCAGCGTCGTCAGCGTCCGGTAAGCACATCGACGACCGCGTCGATGTCATCGCCCCCCTGCTGCTAAGTGGTTATTTACAATGAAAATTATTTACAACTAACCGAATATTTGATCAAGTCCGATACGATATCGTGTCCGAGGATCATGTAAATTTATCGTTACGAATCCATGTGGGGTCGACTGAGCATGACTAAAAAAGTTTCGAAAAACATTGAAGTCCATGTCACCGCCGCACCATGTCTGCCAAATATTTCGTAGCGTGTGTGTATCAACGTCGTTGAATACAGCAAGAATATTACAGTTATCTCTGATTACTTTTGGAATCTGAGTATACCGTTGAGTGACATATATCACGTCAGTGTTTTTATGCCTGCCTCTGGAAAATATCCTAGCTGGGTTTTTTTGATTGTCCAACATAACATCATCGTACACGACTAGATTGTTAACGTCGCCATCAATATCATCAATACCTGGTGCATCATTGATATCTGTAATAAACTCAATAACATTTTTTTTAGCGATCGCTGATGCATTCTCGTTGAAATCTTTCAACACCTCGTAGCATCGTTGATCATCCACGCTAGGAGCAACCAAATACAACTTATCCCACTTCATCCATCTCATTATTAAATTGAGTAACAATTGCGTCTTGCCGGATCCAGATGGTCCGATGATAATCATCCGGATCGAGTTTGGTAACGCTGCAACATGCTTAACTGGTTCTCTTGTTTTAGTCGCCGAAAAATCAATTATATTCATATCTCTATACATAAATTATGGATCTATATTGTGTGAAGTGTAGAGTACGTACTGGCACAAATGATATGACAACCGCTACAACAAGAAATAACAGATCGGCCCTTACTGGTAAGTGTGCACAATGCGGTACAAAGAAATTTAGATTTATTTCTATTAAACCCGGGGATGTTTTAAAAAAAAGCGAGGAGGTGATATTGCAGCCAGGTTATCAAAACTCCCCGGAACACCGTGGGCAAAGTATCCAGGAGAAAAACACCTCCCAGGATATAGCTACTGTGGCCCCGGAACGCGATTAGATATCAGACTCGATGATCAAAATCAGCCCAAACCCGGTGAGTATCCAATAAATGCTATCGATAAGGCGTGTCATGCTCATGATGTTGCTTACAAAAGTAGCGATCTGCAACAGCGTCATATCGCGGACGTAAAATTAATTCACGCGTTAAATGCTATTCCTGATAAATCCGTCAAAGAAAAATTGGCTTCATGGTTGGTAAAATCGGCTATGAAAGGTAAATTAATGGTGGGCGCTGGTAATTAATAACAACATGGAATCCATCTATTATTCTCCGAGAGGATACTGGAAGGGGAAGGCCGCAATTGGTAAGCTCGCAAGCGCTGCAAAGGTAACAAAGGCCACTGCGTCTAATTGGTTATCCAAACAGGCTATATGGCAAATCTATCTACCACCGCCTAAACAAATCAACTTCTCGCGCTTTGATGTCAGCGTACCTAATGAAGTTCATCAGGCTGATATACTATTTCTGCCGCATGACAACGGTTACAAATACGCGCTAACCGTAGTTGATGTTGCGAGTCGATACAAACAAGCGGAGCCGTTAAAAACAAAGTCAGCAACTGAAGTAGCCGATGCGTTTGAGCGGATTTAACGAAGGGGTCCTCTGCGCTGGCCAAATCTATTACAAGTTGATCCTGGTAGTGAATTTCGCGGCGCTGTTTTATCAACGCTGAAACATCATAGCGTCGCGGTACGACGAGGTCATACTGCGCTACATCGTGATCAGGCAATTGTTGAACGATTCAATCGGACTCTCGCTGAACGGTTATTTGGATATCAATACGCGAAGGAATTCATCCAAGAAAAACGATCTCGTGAATGGGTCAAAAGGTTGCCAGGCGTAATTTCAGCGTTAAATAACGAGATTACCCGAGCAATCAACATGAAGCCCAGCGACGCGATTAAATACGAGTATATACCCAAAAGATCAAAAATAAATAGCGTTTCCAAGCCGATTCTCGGCGATGTCACCGTGAGATATCTATATGAACCAGGAGAGCTTGAAGGCGGTAAAAAAAGAGCTACTGATCCTATCTGGAGTGTTACTACACATAACATATCAACGATAACACGATCAACTGGTAGACCACCGATCTATACACTGGATTCAACTGCTCCTCAGCGCGGATTTACACGCGAGCAACTACAAGTGATACCTGACGATACTCAATTACCCCCGCGTGGTCTTAACTAGCGCCGTTGCGTCTATTACACTCAAGACATGTCAACCTCACATTGGTTTTGACATGACCGAGACTGTTATCGATCCTATCCACGGTAAATTGGCGAGTGTCTTTATCCGAATAACGCCAACTCATTATACAATTGCAACTCGCGCAGTGATTATTCTGTTGTTGTCGTAACGCAATTATTAATTCGGCATCAATATCAAAACGCCGCTGTTTTTTTTTATCCTGTTGGCGGTAACCCGAGAGTTTTCTATCAATGACGCTTGCATCGATGGTGACTTTGTCGCCGGCTTCGTCGGTGGCTTCGTCAATAACAATTCTTCGAAGCTGATTTATTCTCCGTACTCGGGACACTGCAAGATAGACTAGATTCGACCATTCGATGCGATTATCAACCATCCAAACAATGGTGTCCGTGATAGTTAGTCCCTGCGAGGAATGTATTGTTGTTGCGTATCCTAGCGTCCACGGGGATTTATCAGCACGTAGCGCGTCCTCGACGACGCTGATATCAACGAGCACGATATCATTCAGCACGAGAATTTGTTTTTTTGTCCGGTCTGGAATCTCAACTTCAATGTTCTGCCGCCGTGTGTCAGCGGGTCTATAACATAACGGCACTGGACGCGTTGGAAACTTTTCCTTATGCAACGTAAACAACCTCCGCTGAAGTGTGTCTCTGACTATCTTTCTACTCGCTACAATCAAATCGTTTGGTTTCCATGTTTCCCAGAATTCATTTAACGGCGTTTCCGGAATCACCTCGCGGATTATTTCACATTGAATTCTATCCGGCTGTAATCTGATTAATTTCTTAACCTCACGCAGTTGTTCATCAAGTGCTCGGTAATCAGTATCGGTTTCTTCATAATAGTCCACAAAACCCCTTAACCAATCATGTGGACCCTCGCCGACAAATGGTGGTGGTTGGCCATGGTCGCCACACATGATCACCGCTGTATTCGCGCGCAGCAAGCACTCAAGAAACATTTGTAAAACATCTAACGAAACAGTACATATCTCATCCCAGATGATAACCTCAGGAATAAATTTTTCACCCATTCGATCAGGAGTCCACTCACCGCCGCTGTATCGAAAAAAGCTGTGATAAGTAACGGCGTCAACATTTCGTTGTTTTATCTCTCGCGCTAGTCTATGGGTCGGTGTAAGCACGATTATACTTGCCCGCGTTCGAAATAATTCAATTGCCCGAGTCGTCTTTCCTGACCCGCCACAGCCGCTTAAATAAACTGTTTTATGTCTACAAATTGGATCAGAACACGATGGTGCATTAGACCATTCTGACAATTTATCACCGCGTAAGTAGTTGTTCTCAACGGTGACATCTGCTGACGGGGAATAATCGCGTCGTATTTCATTTTTAATTCTCCATGTACCCCAACTCTCGTCCGGACTAGTAAACTCGGCTACGTTTTCCTTATACGCTACGTCAACATAAAACGAATCAACGGCTACTCTAACCGCGGTGTCGGGGAATCTATTTATCATCGAGAATAAATTAATAGCGGCGTAACCCAGCATAGACGCCCTCAAATGCGGGTATGCCGGGCTGTCTCCATCGCTGTAGGTAACAACTGTACCCAACCTCGTTCCATTGGACAAGAAAGCTGTTTTGCAGTTCACGTATCTATTTTTTGCCACTGCGTCCTTGATTACGAAATCATATTCTGCGTCATCTATAATCAGCCGTGAGCAATATCGTTTGTAGTCGTGGTTTTTTCCACCTTGTGTGAACTTACCAATTATTCTTCTACCGAGATCTTTTGCCTCGCGGTTTCGTTGGTTAAATATCCTCCTGGACCATTCGATGATATATTCCTCGTCGGCATCAATGTTTTTTCTGGACTCGTCAATTATGCTATCTAGACGCTCCGGTTCTGGTAACCAGACTTCAGTCTGTGCCCGGTATGATATAATCGCGTCACTGACAATCAACGAAACTAGCATGCTACAATCAATCATATACCGTAGCAGCGCTATTGGCAGCCACTTCTTTTCAGCCATGTGTCTACCGATCCAAATATAGCAACAGCGATGGAGTCCTGCCGCGAATTCAAATGATACTATGCGAGCGAATCCGGTTAAATCAAAATCAGGCAGTGGTCCATTAATAGCAACACGAGTCATTTCATGACTGGGGTGTCCAAATCGTCTAAAGTACTCAGCGGCGGATCCATACCCGAGAAAACTCGCTGGATAACAGGCAACCATATCAACCGAGATCATAGCGTCGCGGCTGTATTCAGTGTTCCATAGTCCACCGTGATAGTATTCCAAACAACTGGATTGTACATCCGGCAGAAATTCCTTGCGCGTTGGTCTCCACGCATTTTTCCTTGCTGCAACATGAGCTACAACCGATGGAATCGTAAAACAATTTATTAGCAGTTGTTCATCATGCTCTTCAAATTCCATGGCGGTTTTTTTCATCCTGTTGTGAAATGCTTCAGTGCGATATAATTCGCCGTTTGGTCTTACAAACTGATCAAAGGTATCCGCATCGTTTTCAGCGCTGCGAAGTAACCACACTGATACAGGGTCGTTTTTACACAAGTAGGCAATAGCATCAAATAGTTTCCTCTCCGCGAGAAAACCATCCCGGGAGAATTCTTCGGGTATATACTATACTGTTCTATCCCGTGGAAATATTGTGATCGCGGGCGTCCATGCGTGTTCGTTATGATCAATAATTTTGATTGGGGCTCCCTTCGATTTATACTTCGATTCGTATAATACTTCACCGGTTATCGTTGTAACGGTTATTGGAAATCTCAACGACGTTTCTAATCTCGCTATGTCGCTGATGGTCGCTCCACGCTCTTTTACGGTTAGTTCCCACTGGTTGATTTTGCTACGTCGTAAATCAGTCAATTTGTTTCCTCGACATGCATTTGTAAAATGCTCTATTATTCGTTCTGCTACACAATTTATCCCCGTTGACTGTTTCATCGGTTTCAGTTTTCCGATATCAGGTTTCTTATTTAACGGGTATATTCCATAAACAACTGCTGTTTCAGGATACGCTCGTTCATAGTATGGTCTGTCAATTCCGGTTAACAACCCCGGCTTGGAGTCGCGGCTGACAGTGACTGTTTTCTTGTCGCTGAGAACTGGTTCAAATTTATCACGTATGATCCAATCACCTGGTTCCACCCGGACAATGAATTTTACTCTGAAGAAATACTTTTTACCGTCAAGTTGTGATATTATCATTGCTGTCGTTCATGGTTGCATCAACAACACCATCAATTCGAAATGTTGACCAACTATGAGATGCACCATCACGCTTGAATTCATCGATACAATCGCGTATTTTATTTAACAGGGTTCTATCGTTTATTAACGCTTTTGGTGTGTCCTTGAGGACTCTATCGAGATTGAATTTAATATTTTTCCAGGGCTTAATTACTGCTAATCTCTCAAACTCATCCATATAATTAAAACAAGTATTTAAATAAAAGAATATAGTATAATGAATAAATGCAAATGGTTGATGATTGGGTCGATAACCCCGTGCAATAAATCATGTAGAGGTGAATTCTGCGGGTATCATTTACAAAGCGTTCGTAATGGTTCTCTTGGCCCCCTCCCGTGCTTGGTTTGTCACGTTGGTGTAAGAGGAAAATCGCAGTTGTGTATTAATTGTGGCGGAAAGCGATACAGGGAACTAAAACGCTATTACGATAAACGAATAAAAAACGCCGTCATCGACCCCACCGCCGACTCCGTCAAAGACAAAATCATCAAAACTCCTCAAGACTACATTGAAAGGTTTATAATTAAACCAAATAATGAATTAGACAAGTAGTATTATTATACAAATGGACCAAGAGTTCAGACCTCACCCTGTGTTTGTTAATTACGAGGCATCTCGCGACGGCATTGTTAGAAACCGCAGACTGAAGAAGCCGGTTGGTACCGTAAATAATCACGGATACTTGCGATTTAATGCTGGGAAAAAAATCTGTCTTATTCACAGGATGGTGTATGAAGCGTTTAACGGACTGATCAACGACGGTCTCGTTATTGATCACATTGATGGATGTCCTCAAAATAACAGACTGTGTAATCTAAGAGCTGTTACACCGAGTCAAAATTCCAAATTTGGAAAAACAGGAGGGATGAGAAAGGCAAAACCCGTAAAGTCATTTGATACAATAACGCACGAAGAAAAAATATTTCGCTCTATGAATGCGGCTGGTAAATACTTCGATATTTGTAGTAAATCAGTTCGAGATGTTGCGGAGAATATAACTAAAACAGCGATCTCAAAAAAGACGGGTCACAGAATTCGATTTTCATATATAACATCAAAGGGAGATAACTCGTTTTGTGATAGCGTCGCATGACAAGAGTTACGCCCCTTGAAGTCCAATTAATGTTGCGATTAATTAATCATTTTACGATGAAAACTAATGAAATACACGCTGTTATCTAACAGCTGTATTCTTTTTTTTAATGTTTTATTTGAGTATTTGGTTTCATTTAAATGCCGTGAAACACCATTAATAAGTATTTAAGGGTTTAACGATTCAAGGGAATTCAAATTAACACACACCTTGTGACTGACGCCGCTGTATTAGTCACTTTATATATAAGATGACTCGTTATAAGCCTGGGGCTTTCGAAAGCCAATTCAACTAATCAAAACTAACCCACGCTCTTGACCCGGGCGTGTGGTTGTCTTTTGTTCACAATCATGCAACCGGGTTAATTTAATTGGGTTGCTTTTGATTGGTTGAATTGGCCGTAGAGTTCCGCCCCGCCGTTTTATGTTTGTGCTGTCTTGTGCCGTCCCATCATCCATCAATCATTTCATTGTAAATATATTCATCCTTAATTAAGTACATGTAGTGATGTCCCCCAAGCATATCTTCTGGGCGGTCTACGATGACGTTTGTCACCCTAGGCCTCCCTCCCGGAGATGTATGTTTGGGGTTCCAAGATGTGAATGTCCTTAATTAAGTATATGTGTATGCCTGTAATCTGCCACAACACTCGAGTGGAGATTTACGGCATTGTACTGTCCATACAAAAAACGGGGTCAAAAATGACCCCCAATAATTTTATTAAACTTTAAACTTAAATTTTATTAAAATTTTTGATATTAGAAATAAGATGTTTATAAGAATATGGATTCCCAAGACATCAATAATATATTAACTGAGATTTCAAAATTAAAAAATCAAGGAATTGAATTATCTGATGGTCTCGACAGTGAAAAAATATTATCCGATTATGAGATTATTAACGAACAGTCGAAACGGGGGCGTTTTACCCTGGCCCGCGAGTACTTTTTTATAAAACGATTACAACATACGATTAATGAGAACCTGTACCACAATGACGCAAATGCATTCATTGGACTATTCACTGCCGTTGAAATAATACGAAAAAAACTCGGACGTGTTTATGAACGACGCCGGGAGATTTCTAGTAAGATCAAAACATTAGAAGGATTATAGACGAAAACTCCGTGGAGCCCCCGATGGTACACTCGGCGTAAAATTAGAAAATTGCTGATCAATTTACAATAATGGTAGGTGAATCACTTACTACTCGGCTAGCCAGAGAGCGGCTAGCCACGCTTAGAAAGTTTATACCGTTACGAGACAGAGTGAGAGAGAAACTTCAAACGCGACAACAAATGCAAACTGATTTTGCTGTTGGAAGTGAACAGTTATTTGCCCCGGTAACTAAAGCTACTAAGGATGTTACGGCGGTAACTGTACCCGTTCTTGGTGCGCTTGAAAAGATAGCGGCAGAGACAAAACAAACAAAAAGGTCTTTAGAAACACTCCCTGCAAAAATAGCGGCTGCTACAACACGGAGGCCACCACCACTCGCTATAACCGAACCACAAGAACCTTATGTTACAATGGCCGACGAGGAAGAACTAGGCGCTACTGCGAAAGAACCAGAAGAAGAAATACCAGAAGAAGAAATACCAGAAGAAGAAATACCGGAAGAAAAAGAAGGGAATATACCCCGTATTGTACTCAAGAAGAGCACAATAGATCAAATTAGAGGCTTCAGCAACAGGGAAGAATTAATTAATTTTGCTGCCAACAATTTTGCTAAGAGCATACGAGATAAGAAGCATATCAATAGCGGTTACGAGAAAAATATAAAGTCGTTAAAGGACTGGGCAAGAATAGTGTATTTAGCAAGTAAACATAAAGATGCATTACCACATCGTAGTAAATCCGATTACGACGCATTCCGCAAGGAAGTTAAGAGTATAACACCAAAAAAAGGAAAAGGATACCCTGTTGGTAAAGAATCCTACGGCGTTACCTGCCCTAATAGTGTTCTCAGTGATATATCACGGCTGGAAGTACTAATCGGAGGAAAACGAGCCGGAAATAACTCTACGGAAATAATCAATGAGGCCGCTGATATTTGCAAGCGGTTATTTACAGGCGGTATTATGGACATTAATGCATATCGAACGCTCATAGACGAGCTCGTGGATGATTAATTGGAAAACTGGTGTTTTTAATAAGGATGATCATACACTACAACCATGATAAACCAGTACTCGTCTACGTGGTAAACTCGCGATTGCCTGTTTACCGCGCATACTATGGAGATGGTCTCGGTAGCACCATTGCGGGGTTATTTACAAGAATGGCTCCAAAAGTAGCGCCGTTAGCCAAACAATTAGGAATGAAGGCTATTGATGTTATTCGTGATAAGGGTATTAGTGCCATTGGAGATGTTGCCGGAAAGGCGCTTTCATCCGCGCGGAACAAACTAATGTCGTTGGTGAAATCCAAGAGATTCTCAAAAAGAAAACAGAAACCACCGGTAATGCCATCAACGACAGTGATGCCTGCAAATGTCAGTAAAGTAATAAATAACGCCGTGGAAGAAAAATTAGAGTCGTTGGCGGCGACTCAGTCGTTGGCGACGACTCCGTCGTTGGCGACTTCGCCATCCGCCGATGCGGCAACCAACGCGCTCATGAACGCGATAGCGGGAAGTGGTCTACGACGAAAAAATCGCAATTGAAAACATCAACATGATAAATAATAGAATGTTTGCGCGTACCGCTGATCCCGCGTTTGATATGGACGCCCCAGTGCGCAGGGATGATTCTGTCCGTGATTATCAATATTATTCTTATTATGCAGCGCAACCTGA
Source organism: Sinohyriopsis cumingii (assembly GCA_028554795.2). NCBI lineage: Eukaryota > Metazoa > Mollusca > Bivalvia > Unionida > Unionidae > Sinohyriopsis > Sinohyriopsis cumingii. The sequence continues at coordinate 69,447,106 of CM068824.1, forward strand.
CCTACGATCGCGAATTGAACTTCAGGTCCAAGATACCAGTAAATACTTTCTGCCGTGTGAAGCGTTTATCGAAATCGAGGGAGAACTCGTGACAAATGCCGCCGATAATGCACCATACGCAGATGACCATCGTGTTCGAGTTGGCTTCGTCAACAACGGTATCATGGCGTTATTTGAGAGCGCCAGATATCTTATTGACGGGCGAGAAATTGAATCAATAGAACGCGAGGTTGATGTTGCAACGACGATAATTGGGTTAGCGAGATACTCGGATGATTATACAAGATCGGCGGGCCCATCTATGATGTTTGCGAAGGATACCGCTAATAGCGCTGATCATCTTCAGTACATCAACGTGCTGGCGAAAAAAGATATCGCAGGTGATCAGGCTGAAGCAGCCAATCCAGACCGCAGAGCAAAACCGGACGCTGATTTCACTGTTACAAAAAGTCTTAACGATAATTACAATATGGGATTCGCAACACGAGTAGGGATGTTGCAAGGACCACGCCGACAGTTTTCATGCGCGATTCCACTCCATCACATATTTGGATTCTGCAGAAATGTCAGGAAGGTTATCTATGGGGCTAAGCATACAATCGCGCTGACGCGAAGGGGCGATGATAACAATGCAATATGGCGTGCTGCTGGCGTCGCTGCCGGTAAAGTCATTTTAACTAAAATGGCATTGTGGATGCCGGTGCTGACTCCATCAGTTACCACGGAAGCACGATTGTTAGCATTTATGGAACAGGGAGGGAAATCGTTGTTGAGTTGGCTAGCGGTAACAACTGATGCTAAAGAGGATAACGTCGCCGATACGTTTACATGGCACTTGGCGTCAAAACAGGGTGTTTCAGCCCCGCGTCATATATTCATAGCGCTACAGAATAGGGAACGATTGGGTAGTCAAGAACGCAGCCATATGATATTTGATCAATTAGGAGTCAGGGATGTTTCGCTGAGAATAAACGGACAACAGGAACCATCCGAGGATATACAGCTTAATTACGGCGACAACCATATCGCACGTGTGTATCATCGATTGCTGTCGTATATGGGTCGTGATCAAAACGTCGACACTGGTTTGCAAATATCACAACTTGATTTTAAAAACCTGTATCCGATTTATTATTTTTCGCTGGAACATCTTGATTTAACGAGACAATCCGTCGTTGATATACACTTCCGAGCTCGTATATCCCCGGGTGGTGTTAATTATAGAGCGGTTGCTGTCATTCTCAGCGATAAATCAATGCTGCTAGAAGGTGTTGGTGGACGAATGAGAATCGTTGATGCGCCAGTGGAAAACATGTAATTGAAAGCACAAAACGCGTTTACAATAAATGTCGTATAGTGTCGTCAGTGTAGAGTTGACTGATGGTCAAGTCAAGAAATTACGGTCAAAGTCGGCTAAACAATGCGGGACCACAATAACGCTGAAGCCGTCGCAGATGGCGGGCGGTAATCATAAGATATCGTTGACGGCGCGTCAAATAAAACATTTCAATAATGCGATGGAGAATAAAAAAGGTGTTCAAATAGATTTTTCAGCCGCAGCAATTAAAAACATGGAAAAGACCGGTGGGATATTTCCGCTGTTAGCTGCGATTCCAGCGTTGATTGCCGCGGCCGCACCAGCAGTGGCTAAGGCGGCGGCGTTGGTTGCCGTTGGTACCGCGGCGGGAATGGCATTAAAGAAGGCAACCGGGAAAGGCTACAAAAAAAACGACCCGTGGCCGGAAAGGGTCTAAGACTACCGGGAACCCCGTATTCATGGTACTCGGGAAAGGGTCTAAGACTACCGGGAACCGTTTATTAACTCAAGAGTCTATGACTCCAATGTCTAATTTTGATTTAATAGACGCCGCAAACGCGTTAGCGATAAAAAACTTCAGAGGTGTTTTTATGAGGGATCAATTACCGGCGGCACCAAGGAATATTGAAACCGGCATAATTAACCTCGATGGGTCCTCCGGAGCGGGAACTCATTGGGTTGCATACGCGATTGATCCGCGTGCAATCGTCTATTTTGATTCATACGGGTTAGCCCCGCCGAAAGAGTTCATGCGGTATATCCGGGCGTGTTCAGCCCGGGCGTGTTCAGCCCGGGTTTTTTTATTCCACGCTGCCAACACAGCAATTGAGTGACCCACCGATATGTGGCCGTGAGGTATTGAACGTACTCGCGCCGATTTCATCATCGCGGAAACCACCTCATGTGGTTGTAAACGAATACACTAGTGGGGTCGTAGAAGCTCAACGGATTTTAGAGAATAACATTTACAATAATAATGATTGATATTTGGGGACGACCGGTTTCGGCGCTGAAAGAATCCACGGAAACGGCCGCCGCCGACATAAAAAAACTAATTGAGGATGAAATCGCTGATATGTTGAATCTAACAAGTGTTGACCCGGGCGAAATAGTTGTATTTCAAGACCGCCAGGGTAAATTGAAATCCGGTAATGTGTCACTGAATGATGTTTTAACACGACAGCGTAATGCCGGCGAGGACGCTATTGCGTTATATACCAGCGACGGACGACTCAAACCGGGTGAATCCATCTTGACGATAAATGGAAAAATAAGTACACTTGGCGACAATTATATAACCATGTCAAATTCGTTAAAAGGTTTAGGTAGTGAATTTAACTTGCATGAAGAACGGTTCAGGTCGACGCTAACGCATTTCGCCGATGTGCAATACATTGTCGATAGTTTTTTTCGGGGACCCCCGACGGCAGACGAACCAAATCTTGTAATAATAAAAAATGCTATTTCGGAACTTATGGCGATGTCGGCCAATTTACCCCGTTGCGAAAAAATGTTAACAGGATCGATGACAACTTTGATAAATTCTTTGGTAAAAAAAATACCAAGCCGGATGAGATTACAATAACTATAAATGATATCACTGCGTATGGACAGGAAATAAAAACAATCAAAACTGATGTTGCAACAAACAAAAGGAGTGTAGACGCGCATGAACGGGAAATAGAAATAATCGGCGCTAATGTTGCAACGATCATAAATAATGTAGACTCGCATGGACGGAAAATAGAAACAATCAAAACTGATGTTACAACGATCATAAATAATATGGACGCGCATACACAGGAAATAGGAATAATCAAAACTGATATTGAAGCGAACAAAAAGAGTGCGGACGCGCACACACAGGAAATAGGAACAATCAAAACTGATATTGAAGCGAAGAAAAAAAATGTAGACGCGTATTGGCGGGGAATAGGATTAATTAAAACTGATGTTGCAGCGAACAAAAAAGGCATAGACGTGCATACATATGAAATAGAAACAATCAAACTTGATGTTGCAGCGAACAAAAAAAGTATAACCGAGAATACACGGGAAATAGAAACAATCAAAACTAATGTTGCAGCAAACAAGAATAATATAGACGCGCATTGGCGGGAAGTAGGAATAATCAGAACTGATGTTGAAGCGATTAAAGACGGACTACCGAGAATAACAGAGCAACTCGAAAAAATAAAAACCCCTCATGAGAACACCATCAACACAGTATACACAATTCGGCATGGATCATTCGATTGGACTCCTACACAGAATACAGTAAATATTACCGCAACTGTCAAGGGTATTTATCGATTGACACTGGTTTCAATGATGCAGTTTAATATATTATCGTCGAGTTCATCCGGGTTTAACAATACAATATCAACAATTATAGACAAGAACGCAACTGAACGGTTTACAATTTATGCAGTTGATAGAAATCTAGCCGGAGCAAACATTACATGGTATGTGGAATTCGTAGCGAATCTAAGCAATTAAAAACACTAGCTCTTTTAAAATAAAAATGACCACCGGGGTAATTAAATCAGAGGTATCACCGACGTCACATCAATATCGATTCGATACCGCAAAAGAATTCTCCGCGAACTTATAAACGCTTTCCGAACAATACCGTGTAAAAATAAAAAAATACCGTCGTAAAATAACCGCCATCGACGCGGTCGTGTACTCGGTGTCGGGTATAGTAGCTGGCGCCGGTGTTATTTTATCCACGGTAACCACGATAGCCCCGATCGCTGTTCCAATCGCTGTCTCCGCGATGACAACAGTTGCTGGAGTCGCCAACGCAATCACTAGAAAGATATCATCGTGTTTTCAGAAAAAACTCAACGAGTATACAGTAAAACATCAAATAGTATCCGACGCATACTCGAAATTATCCGGGTTGATCTCGTTATCGATTGATAATTTGTTCGTATCCGATGTTGAATTCTCCACGATGGTCCAGTTGTATAGCTCCGCGATGTCAAAAATCGAGGATTTTCAACTGGAAGCCGGAACCACCTGGTTGTTGAAATTAGACACTAAAGACAACGAATAATAATAATGTCGCTGAACCCCGAAGGGTTTCAATTACTTCAGCGGATCGCGGAGAACACCACTCCGGTACAAACAAGTATGATATCGATAACGTCAACGAAACCCGAATTCAGTGTGAACTTCCCATCGCCGGTTCCAGTGAAGGAAATAGCGCTGGCAAAATTGCGAGTATATCACAGTTGGCCTAATATCCGAGCGGACGCATTTAACGGACAACAACCTAATAACTCGCTGGTTTTTGCACGGACAAATAAACCCGATGGGACCCCAGACTGGGAGGAGGTTACAATACCAACTGGGTCATACCAAATAGAACAAATCAATAAAGAATTTCAACGCAGGATAAAATCGATCACAGGAAAGGAATCAAAAATCGCTATTACGGTTCATGAACCGACGTTATCGTCGACGATTGAAATAAGCACACCGGGGTATATGGTTGATATTTATAACAGTTCAATAAGAACCATACTAGGATGGCCTAAGGAAAACCCCGCGGACTTGCACACGAATGAGAAATCGTATCATGAAATTATTACCAGTTATCGAGATAAATTATTTATTATAAAAAGCACGTTATTACCCAGTTGGTTTATATTTCAAGACGGAAATGCCATGAAGTGGGAGTTTCATCATGACAAAACCCCTGAATCGGTCGTCACATTAACAGTTAATTTAAATGATATCACTGATATTTTTAGCGAGATTAATCGTATTTACCAATCACAACTAGAACAGCTACGGGAGACAAAAGCACGAAAACACGTTGAGGTGTTAAATCAACTTATATCAGACATGGAATATATCAATGAACGATTAGTTAAAATGATATCCGATAGAAGCGATAATGATAAATAAAAATTCCTAACCGAGTATAATATCACAGAAGCCGATTTACCCGATTTCAAGTTTCCAGGATACAACGCGCCAGAACTAAGAAAGTCTCTTAATGATTTTCTCGGTCCATCAACTTATATCCTCAAACACGATAACGGAGATGGTGGTAGGCATATTGCTCCATACAACGTAAATATTGCATCGGTGATAGCGATTAATCTAGTGTGTGATGTTATCGAAGGGAGTTACCAGGTAGATACCAAGCAATCAAATCAAGCTCAACAGGGATATATCCTTTATTCATTTTCACCAACAGCCCCTCCCGGATTCTTAATCGTTGAGAGTCCGATTAATCCGGTCTATATGCGATGCCATGATCGGTTTTTAACGAGAATTAATTTTAGAATTACCGATCAGTCAAATAACCTAATTGATCTACAAGAGGAGGAGTTAGTGATCACTCTGTTTGTAAGATCATAAAGATTTTCATTGTAAGCAGCAGGGGGGAAATGACATCGACGCGGTCGTCGACATGCTTACAGGACGCTGACGACGCTGGGGATCGGCGCGCAGAAGGTGTTAATTAAACCAAATGACGATTGGACGATCCCCAACGACGTCGTCGTTTTTTTTTTACCAGGCGCTGACGACACTAGATCGTTGAGTGCAGAAAGTAATAATTAAGCAAAATGACGATTGGACAAAATGTCCGATTCGCCCCCCCTGCTGCTCGCGGATTGTGATGTAGCTCACTGGGTTTCGTCCATTTTTGGTTTTGAATCCGCACGGATTTAGAGTTTTGAAAATCCGTTTGCACGCGTGATTGTGTGTACTGAGAATGCACTAACACTACGCTGGCGTTTGGCGTAGAGTCAAAGCGATTTGGTGAAGATGTCTCGAATCCGAAAATGTAATATAATTCGAAAACTCCCATTATCATACTAATCGCGATCATGGCCATGGCCGGCAACAAAGTTGGAAAACGGGCTGACATTCATTAAAGTTATAGTAGTAACTCAGTTCTTGGTAAATCGAATGTATGTGCTAATCATCGTTGCTAAATTTATTACAGTATGCAAAACGTAGCTTGGAATTTAATTGTCCATTTTTAAATAGAGATATGGGAAAAGTGTCATTCCTATTATTATTATTATTATTATTATTATTATTATTATTATTAGTAATAATAGTAATAGTAGTGGTAGTATTGTTATGCATATTTAATTTGTATTGTTTGTTGTTATTTGTTTTAATAAATTTTTTTCATTATGTGCTATTTTAATGTAACTTTGTATGCTGGACTTAACCTTGTCCAACTAAATTTTTTCTACGTGACCTGATATATTGATATTATTATTCTGTAAACACCTAATACATAGCTAAAATATTCTCATGTGTATGGGTTTAATATTAGGAACATTATTAATAAAAGTAGTTAAGTGGGATACCCTAGGGACAATGGGACTTAGCATTAAAAAGACCCCTGGGACACTCTAGGGACAATGGAAATTTAACATGGAGAAAAATCGTGGGTCACTCTAGGGACAATGGGAATTTAACATAGAGTTTGGGTCTGACTAGGGACAAGGGAAATTAACATGGGAATAGAGTTTGGGTTTGTCTAGGGACAAGGGGAATTGAATATGGGATTTTTTTTTTTTTTTTTTTTTTTAAAGTTTTTTTTAAATTTAAATTTAAATTTAAATTTAGAAAAGGGGTAGGCAATGGAAAGGCTATCTCTTTTCGAGAAATATGGCTGGCCCTGAAAAGGGCCTTTGGGTTTATGATAATATTAATATTAACATAGATGGCATCTGTCACATCTTCTTCTTCTTCTTCTTCTTAAACTCCTTCTAACTACCGGTCCATACACAAGTACCCTCTTGAGACATCCTTGTCTTTCTATGTAAACTCTCCTCATCCATTGACTAGTATCTGTCCTATCAACAACAGTCCACTTGGACCTGACATACATGAGCATGTCCGTCCTAAACATCATGGAAGACACAAGGGTGGATGACTCAATGAGCGGGTACAAACACAAACACACAAACACAAACACACAAACACAAATACACAAACACATACGCTAAGAAACAATAAACAAATCCATAATCTACTATCCACACAATCTTACGTGAGCGGGTACAAACACAAACACAAACACACAAACACAAATACACAAACACATACGCTAAGAAACGATAAACAAATCCATAATCTACTATCCACACAATCGTACGTGAGCGGGTACAAACACAAACACACAAACACAAACACACAAACACAAACACACAAACACATACGCTAAGAAACAATAAACAAATCCATAATCTACTATCCACACAATCTTACGTGAGCGGGTACAAACACAAACACACAAACACAAATACACAAACACATACGCTAAGAAACAATAAACAAATCCATAATCTACTATCCACACAATCGTACGTGAGCGGGTACACACACAAACACGAACACACAAACACAAACACACAAACACAAACACACAAACACATACGCTAAGAAACGATAAACAAATCCATAATCTACTATCCACACAATCGTACGTGAGCGGGTACAAACACAAACACACAAACACAAACACACAAACACAAATACACAAACACATAAGCTAAGAAACAATAAACAAATCCATAATCTACTATCCACACAATCTTCCGTGAGCGGGTACAAACACAAACACACAAACACAAACACACAAACAAAAACACACAAACACAAACACACAAACACATACGCTAAGAAACGATGAACAAATCCATAATCTACTATCCACACAATCGTACGTGAGCGGGTACAAACACAACACACAAACACAAACACACAAACACAAATACACAAACACATACGCTAAGAAACAATAAACAAATCCATAATCTACTATCCACACAATCTTACGTGAGCGGGTACAAACACAAACACACAAACACAAACACACAAACACATACGCTAAGAAACAATAAACAAAATCCATAATCTACTATCCACACAATCGTACGTGAGCGGTTACAAAACCCAAACTATACTCTCCACATACGCTAAGAAACAATAAAGAAACCCATAATCTACTATTCACACAAACATACCTTAGCTCTTACAAGCACCAACACACAAACACATACCCTCACACTATCTTAGAAAAGAGTTAGTGTTTATATTCACACTACTCTACCTACACATTGGCAAATTGATGGTTATTTCTTTTCTAGAGTATTGGGTAGCCCTGAAAAGGGCTGTTTTTTTGGAACTTCATGGACACCTGGTTAATGGTGGCACCTTCCAGGCCTGGCGCCACATACACATCTTATCCCCCAGTTACTTTTTACTTTTTTGGGGGAGAGAGCAGAGGCAGGATATGTCGCTTCAGAATCCCAATTTTCGCTCTCTGGGATTCTGAAATTTATTCTTCTTCTCTTCTTTTCCTTCTCCTCCTCCTCTTCTTTGTTTCTTCTCTCCTCCTCTTTGTATCTTCTTTCCTCTTCTTCTTCTTCTTTATATCTTCTCTCCTCCTCTTCTTTTTTTCTTCTTTCCTCCTCCTCTCTTATCCTTCCCTCCTCCACAATGGCTTCCGCGGCCAGTTCATTCAACAGGCGCCTGGCATATTCCAGATGCACATGAAGTTCCAACAGTTTAGACAGTCTAGTGTTCATATTTGGTGTTGATCAATCAACAAGGGTAGCTAGACTGCCCAGCGAGTTTCAATTTATAGTGAATGCGCGGACGTGAAGGAAAACATCCCCTAAAAAACATAAAATTGATGTTACCTACATCATGACCAAAAACAACAACGCGCGGACCTAAAAGAAACACTCACTCACTTTTTTATGCTACCCATCACTATTTTAAAAATTTTTATAAATCACTTCATTAGACTATCCACATACGCAAAGCAATCCAATCTAACTCCAAATATACACCTCAAACACCAAAAAAACATGATTTTAATCTACTATTCATACCAACTTACTTAAGCACTTACTAACACACAAACACATACCCTCACATTTTTTAAAAAGAGTTAGTGTTTATTTTCACACTACTCTACCTACACACATTGGCAAATCGATCGTTATTTCTTTTCTAGAGTATTGGGGTAGCCCTGAAAAGGGCTGTTTTTTTGTTTGCTATGGCATTCTTTTTTTTAGTTTCTAAGAATGCGATGTCCTCTGAGGATAGACTTTCTGGCGATAGGTCTGCTTCTTCGGAAAGAAAAGAAGAACTCTTTGGTGTCGATACGACAATCGACAAAGCCTCTGTCAGCTTCAGGTTGCTGCTGCTGTTGTTGTTGTTGTTGTTGCTGCTGTCTCTGAAGTCTGTACTTCTCTGTCCATTCTTCTTTTTCCCTGTTCATTTCTTCTCTGAAGAGCTCTTCTATCAGGTCTTCAGTGATTTTTAACATTCTCACATTCTCTATTTCTTCTGGCTTCGGTATCAGACTGTGTCTGACCCTATGCAAATTCACGAAGGCTTCGTTGAGTTTAGCTAGTTTGGAGCACATCTTCTTAGGAGGATGAGTCGACAATGGATGGTTAGACTGGAAACAACCCGGTTCTTAAAGTCAAAGCGCGGACGTGAAGGAAAACATCCCCCACACGGTTTTTGAGTCGCAACGTTTAGTGAGTGTCATGAGAGGGATAGTAAGAAATGAAAGAGCATCAATCCAACATTCTTATAGCTAAACAAAAGACAAAGGCATTTTTTTCAAAGCACAACATTTTTTATTCAAAAATCAACACTAAACAACAACTCTAACATTTTTAACAATAATCCAACAATATAGCATCAAACAATTTTTTCAAAACACAACATTTTTTATTCAAAAATCACTTAACACTAAACAACAACAACTCTAACATTTTTTAACAACAATGCAACACTAAAAGTTTCTCCACTAGGTAAAGAGGGATAACAGTCTTCCATGGTTTCTAGTAATCTAGGATGACTTCTCTCAAACTGTTGATTTCTATGGTATTATCGAATTCTGCATACAGGATGACGTTCACCGTTTCATCAGGGTCTCGGTCTTTAAACTGAATTTCCACACGAATCTGGCCGGATTTTATAGGGTGGAAATGTCCCTCGTCGCTGCCTTGGTCTGGAGTGAAATCGAAAGCCCACAAAGCGTAGCCTCCTGCATAATCCTCGTACGTAATACCGTGACTGATATTGGTTCCTAACTGTCCGGTGGCTTCGTACAGGGACAAGTACGATCTCAAGTAATTCTTGTTGGTAAAGTCAGGTTCGAAAGGTCGGGTACACAAGGTCTTGCCATCGCGACTGACTTCGATTTTGGACACGCCAAAGTGTTGAAAGTAGAAAGGATTTTTTTCGGCAGCTTCGTTGAAGGCTGTATTCTCGACGATACCAACGATCAAACGTTTGGGTAACTGTCCTTGGAACAGATGATCTTCGATCATGGATCGCTGTCCCTTGGGAATGGTGAAGGTTTTCACTTCCACGCGTCGTATGGGATACTTGGCGGTCGTTCTACTCAACGTCTGACTGATGTCGTTTCCCACTTTAGGTAACACTTCCACACGGCGTACGTAGAGTCTGGCTTCTAGGATTTTGGTTTTGTAACCGTCACTATCAGCCATCAAATGGAAAGCGGCACTGCTACGATTCAGTCTCAGACGGACATCCACCCCGTTCAGCAAATACTTTTCTTGCAACCACATGTCCAAATGCAAACGATCCATCAGTTCTAAACTTGTGTCGGCTCCCATGATTCTCTTTCTTCGTTCTACAAATCCATCATTGTTGTCTTTCTTTTCATCAGTTTCCAATATTTCAAACTTGGTAGGTTCGTCAGCTTCCCATACCACACAGGCATTGAGATGAGTGTTCTTGGCATCTATTCCGTACGTCAAGAGATTTTCCAGGTAGGCACGATAAGGGTAAGTATCCACGCTGCTACTGACCAGTTTGTTATTCAAGTACAAGTCCACTCCACTGAACAAGGAATGCATGAAATTGTTGACGGGAGCTACTGCTTCATCGTCTATAGCACCTCCAGTCTTATCTAGAATTTTGACTTTCAGGTACAAGTAACTGCTATTCAGATCGATGTAATCTTCGGGCTGTCCTTTGATTTCAAACTCGATGGGAGCGGAATCGGTCAGTGAGGAGACGGGGTGAAATTCCACCCACTGGGATTCTTGCATCGTCATCATCGTGGGGGGCATGGAAAACAGGTCCAGTTCCGTCTTGGAACAAGCGCAAGATTCTCGGTGCATCATTTTTTTGTCTCTTTTCTCAATAATCGAAAACGTCTAAGTCTCGAACGGTTCTTCTTTTCTTGGCCTTTCTCGCTTGAAGTCTGGTGAAAGGGTGTTTTCTTCGTCGTCTCTTTCTGCCTTGTCCTTGCTGAATGCCTGACTCGGTAGCGTGCAGGGCATTTATAGGTGTTTCTCGTTGGCCTAAAATGTCTTTGCCCGTTTGCAGCAAGACATTTTTGCCTGCCCTCATGAAGGCTTCTTTAGGGTTTTGTTTGTCGATGATGACATTTTGGAGAAATTCTTTGCCTTGCGTCAGTGCCGCATCTTTCAAGGCGTGCAATCCGCGTGTCACCATCGGTTTCAAGACTGGGGCCACCGAACGAAAGGCCGATTTTAACATATCTCCTAAGCCGTGTCCTCGCTGTCGAGCAACCCCTCGGTACACTGGATACATGACTTACTTACGAGTCGTGAGAGAACCGTTTTCGAAAATAGAGTTTCACCGTGACTTTTCCTTTGGTGAATGGAATATTTTGTCCCAGATCTCCTTTTATAGCAATGTTGACCGTGTCCAAATACGACTTACTGACAGGCAAATAGTGAGGATGTACAAATTCGCGGTGGACGTGGTAAGTGTTTCCACCTTCCTCGTCAGCGCCCGTGGCAGAATCTACTTTGAAAGGAATGACACGCAGTAACGGTACGGAGGTGTGTCCCACCACGTTATACTCCACCACATCGGAGTACACAAACATCAAATTCAGTCCTTGGTTCAGTTCTACCGGGGCACGAAATAACTTGCTAAAAGACTCGTTGTCGTAAACGATGGGTAATTCGTTTTTCTTGATCATGGTCTTTCTCATGTCCATGTCTCCGCCCAACATGTCAAACAATTCAGGACAAAATAAAATGGACATGATTTTACTCCGTTCAAATTTCATCAAGAAGCGACGAGCTGTTTTGTGGTACTCCATGGTGACACTTTTGTTGACATGCTCCAAAGCTTTCAGAAACACGACATTAAACCTGGAGGTTATGGTGCTGACCAAATGTTGACCACTAAAATAATAGCCTGGGGGAATGAACAAGTGATAGGTGGTGTACTTTTGATTTTGTGTACGGGTTTTCTTGTCATATTTGACATTGCTATCCATCCACTGTTGCATTTGCTCGTCATGAACTTCCACATCAAAAAAATTTTGATTGGGAAGGACATTGAGGACTTGGGTCGGGTGAATCATTTCTACTAAAGCCACTTCCCAATGGGCTTCGTGATCTAACTGGATGGCTTGAGGTAACTTGGCCGTGTAACAGCACAACGTGTTCTTGGGAAACACCTCCATGGAACTGTCACTGGGTAAGGTTAAGTAAAATTGGTTTTCGTGACTCATAATTCCAGAGTTCTGTGGCTGTCCGAGGGGATATTACTGGACGTCAGAGGCGTGTCTCCGTCTAAAATGGGGTTCTGGTTGTGGTTGAAGTGGTGACTGGCACTGGCACTGGACACAAGGTTCCCGGGGTTCCCGTTCGAGGTGAATTTCAGGGAGGGATTGGGAAGCAGGTAACCGATGCAACTGCTCAATAAAATGGTCCACAATTGTTTGTCTCCTTGTTGCAAACTCAAATTGGCAATGGCTGCCCCGATGACACAATACACCACGAAGATTTGGCAGAAAAAGACGATTTGCGTTTTAGGCACACGTTCTCCACACCACACCCACAAGGGTTGTTTTTGTAAATCTTGCACAGAAGAACTGGGTGAAGGAGGAGTGGTCGACGTAGCTGCGTCTGCTGTGTGAAAGGGCATGATGGTCACTTCTTTTTATAGTCGATGACTTGCGAAGCGTCGATCCAAGAATCGAAACTGGGTGGATATCCTTTCCAACGTACTTTGACTTCTTTGACACGTCGTTTGCCCACTTTACGGGTTCTGCGTTCGAGAATGCTTTCGATGTCGTACACGTCGTCTTCTTTTTTGGTGACACGTTGTAACTCGGGCAAATAAAACGTTCCTTTGAGCACTTCTCCGTTCATGTCTTCCAATTTATAGACGACAGGATGACGGCCATGCACTCGTCCAGTGACGCGAAACAATTCGGTCGTCCAGTTAGGTAAGTAACCTTTGTCGAAAGTGCGTTTGGTTTTGCCAATGCGCACCCAATCTCCTACGGCCAACATTCCACTTTTCTCGGGGACAGCCCTCGTCGGGGACGTACCAAACAGACGCTCAAACACCAACACTTCGTTGTCGGGAGTCACGTCTTGCGGGGCACGTCCGATGCTTCGATGGTAAGATTGGTTGTACGCTTGCACCAGGTGCGGTAAGATGTCGATGTACTTCAGAGTGTGGTGATGCGTAAAATATTTCCACATGCGTTCTTTCAAAGTGCGTTGAAAACGTTCCACGATGCTGGCTTTGGTTTCGGGATTCTCGGTGGTAAAAAAATGAATGTCACGTTTCTTTAATTCTTTTTGGAAAGCTTGGTTCAGAAATTCGGTGCCTTTGTCCGTTTGCCATCGAAGAGGGTGACGACCGCTTTGTTTCAACACCCGTTGCAGGGCTCGCACTAACTCGCTGCTCGATTTGGAAGTCAAGGGCACGACCCAGGCAAATTTGGAAAAGACGTCGATGACACAAAACAAATATTTGTAGCCACGATTGTAGCTGGCCAAATGAGAGACATCGGCTAAATCGGCTTGCCATTGATGATCGATGCCTTCCACTCGGGTGCGACTTCTGGCAAACTTGCGTCGAATGGGTTTGTGTAAAGTGTAGGTAGCTTGTTCTTGTAACCATCGTTGCACTTGAGGTAAACGGAGACTTTTCAGTCGCGTTTTGGCAGCACGATACAATTTTTGAACTCCTGCGTAACCTGCAGGATGCGAGGGATCGTAGTAAATGCTGGCTAAGACTTTTTCCATTTTTGGTGTGTTGGTTGGTGTGTTAATAAGACACCCACTCTTGGAGGAGGCTACTCTTTTTCTCTTGGGGTATTTTCTTGGATTGCAATGCTTTGCGTGTGCGGCCAGCAATAGGTGTCGAAGAGGAGAAGGATGTCTGAGCGGGGGATATCGGTTCTTGTTTCACTTCTGTCTTCACTTCTGTCTTCACTTTCTTTTTCTCTTGTGAGGAGGAAGGGGTGGCCATCATCTTTTTAATCCATCCAATTCTGGAGGTAGGTGGTGTTGTTAACTTGCGTACTTTTTCTGGTGGAGTTTGAAACCCTTCCTCTTCTTCTCCTTTTTCTGTCTTGGTCACGGGTACTGGTGGTACTGGTACTGGTACTGGTGATGGTGCTGGACTTTTCATCAAGGTCTTAAAATCTTTCAGAGTGGGTAGAGCTGTTTCGTCTAAAGCTTTCTGGTGAAAGAGTTGCAGTCGTTGCAAGAGTTGACCGTACTTTTGCGATTTTTCTGTTTCGGACAAATCTTGGCGATCCATCAAGGACTGCAATTCGTGTTGTAACTGGGACATCTCGCTCAAATGGGGATTGGGAGGTAAATGCGGGGTGTGTTGTTCTTGCCACCGATGGTATTCCATCCATCGTTTGTAAGGTACTAAAGCTAGTTTTCGTCCTTCCATGGGGTTGTCAGGGGTCGATTCTGAGATCTTGGAACTTCCGAGGCCTTTTTATCTTGCTCCCACCAGTCCTTCCAACATGGTTCCCAAGACTCCTTTCAGTATGGGGCCTAACAAGAGAGGTAAAATACCTCCACGTTGCACTAACATCTTCTTTTTTTGACGAATGGGAATTTTCTTTTGAACCATTTGGCGAAGAACGTGACGATGTTTGCCTAAGCATTGTTTCTGGTGTTTGGACAAAGGGATCGTGCCTTTCAAAACGTTCAAACAACATTCGCACACGGTATCGATGACCTCTTTGGAGGCTGTTTGAATGAGTTTTTTTCGTAGGGGTGGAGAAGCTTTGGACAGGACAGATAACATGTCCCCATGTTTGGCTAAACGTGGTGGCAGTCCTTTCCTTTTCTTTCCTTGGGGTTTTCTGGAGGGTGACATCTTTGAGTCTTCAGGAGCACCAAAAAAAACACTGATACCCGACTTGGTCACAGGCCTTTTTTATACTGGAACGCGTCGCCACTGATTGTCTTTACGTCGTATTAGTTTGAGGACAGGCATGACACATCGTGCAGGGGTACGTAACGGACTAAATCGAGCCAGTTCTTGCTTGGACAAATCCAGCAAACTTTGTAACATGCCCGATCTTTCTTGAACTTTGATTTTGGGAGAAGGTACTTTGTGAGCAGCAGCCACTGCCACTAAATTGGAAGGTCCTGCCACTGGGGAAGTTCTTTTGGGGGTCATCAACGGAGAAGTTCTTGGTGTGATCAACGTCTCCAAGTACTCTTCAGTTCTGGGTGTCATTAACGGAGAAGTGGACAAACGTGAAGCTGCCGGAGACGCAGTCACCGCCGTGGCAGGTCGTGGTTTGCGAGTGTAAGGTTGCGTCCTGGCCGAAGTGCCTCTCTTGCGACTAGTTTTCTGTGGACTTTTCTTTTTCTGGGGGCTTCTTTTCTTTTTCCGGGGTGGTGTCTGGTCAGAGGAGGGTCCTGCCACTGGAGAAGTTCTCCTTGGGGACCTGGTCTTTTTCTTCTTGGGGCTTCGTTGGACTTTTGTCTTGGGGATAACTTTGGGGGCATTAGGATCCCATCTTAAGAGTGAGCGAATGATGACCCCTCCTAGAGTACCGCTCCCTCCAGGTTTCAAAATGATTTGTTTTTTGGTTTGAGTGTCGATGCGGGGATCGGCCAGTTGGACCAAAGCGACTTTGTTTCGATCGAAAAAGCGTTTGGTTTGATGAGGAATCTGAATGATTCCTTGGAGTAATTGACGTGCTGTCACCGTGAACCATCGTAAGACTTCTTTGAGACTAGCTTCTAAGACACGAGCTCGTGTTTGTGGATCTTTTTCTCGACTGATGCCATACAAGGCACGAATCAATTTGACGGGAAGATGCGACTGAAGGGACGTCATGTTCGCACTGAGAGTGAGACAGACGAAAAAGGGTCTGAGGTTTTTATAGATTTTTTTATGGGGAGTGAAATGAAGTCGTGGACGGAGACGTGTACAGGACAGGACCTCCGTCTTGGCACCAGTGGTGAAACAAGTGGGTACGAAATCGCAAATCCTCGGGGGTCGTAGGTTTCAAATCGACGAGTAAATAGGCGTGTGGAGTTTGAGTGGCATCGTCGTACGCCTGAGTCAACCAATGCGTTCTTAACTGTTTGGCTAAGACTTGCACTTGGGATTTATCTCGAGGGCTTTTAAACAAGACCACGTAATGCGCATTGAGACTAATGGTGCGATGGGCTTTACTTTGTTGAAACAAATTTTGGGTGATGTAAACGACACTGGCATTACGGTGATGCCCTTTGCGCGTGAACCACAGTTTAATTTCTTCTTCGTCTTCTCCTAACATGTCGTCGAAAATGACCAAATGGGTTAGACGGGAGTCAGAGACGATGCCGTCGTCTTCTTTAGGAATGCCTTCCACAAACACGATGGAATCGCCTTGACTTTCTCGCAAGAGGCTGTACGCCGATTGCCACTCTTTGTAACACCACACGATTCGTTGAGGGGGTCGATCGATCAAATGATGTTTATGTTCGATCAAACGTTTGACGAATTCGGTTTTGCCTGAACCGCTAGGTCCAGCAATGAGCATGTTAAAGGGATGGCGAAGATACAAAGCCTCCCAGCTGGCACGATCTAAGTGTTCGTCGATGACTTTGACAGTAGAGGAAGAGGGAGCAGAGACAGCAGAGGTAGCCATGGTGTGAGAAATGTCACTTGTGACACGAAAAAACAAACAAGACAAGAGTTTATATACTTTTTCAGAACACGTTTATTGAATGTTTCAAACATGAATACGAAAGACAAAAATGCATAAAATCCAAAGGCTTAAGTACAAGAATAAAAGGCACATGATAACCATGAACGTGGAATAAACACAAGTGTCTGTACAACATGTTTTGGGTAAAGTTCTAACCAGTTCTATAGTAGGGGTAAGGTCACACAAGTGTCCTCCCGAAAGGGTCTTTCAGGCCTGTCCACGACAGTCCTGTCCTGGGTGACGGGTTCTTCTGGCACCGTCACTAACACAGGTTGAAAAGTAACTTTTTTCCTTGAATAACTCTCGTGCATACTGGGCCACCTCTTGTGTCCAAGCCTCAAAACCCTGGTCTCGGTGATGTCCAACATTTGACTCCTAACCAATCTGGTTTCTTCTTCGTCAACGACATGGTAAGTTACTTCAATGAACAATGAACTATCGATCTTGCCTAGGGTTCCTTTTGATATACAGACCAATACCGACGTGACCATACGGTAAGGTGAAGTGATTGGGAAGTCGCACTCGCTTCTGGTATACAATTTGATAGACTTTTTCCAAGGGTCGACTGACGATGTGGTGAGTGGGTAAACGTACAATCTTGTTCGGTTGATAGGTGGTCACTTTAAAGTTTCCATCCTCTCCCGATTGCAAGGCTTCTTTCAATACCCCAAAGTTGACCACTCGACTGGTACGATGATTCAGAGTCAGTCCTTTCACTTTGCACGTCGTGTGCACTTCTCCTTGTTTGTCCCGGTATTCGTAGCCGTAATTTTTGGGACCACCACTGACGAAACTTAGAATCTTGTCGTCGGGATGCTCGTCTGTCCAGGCTCCTAAACGGTCTCCTTCGATGTCAGGGTGCTGTTGAATCGGGTGATGGATGTAAATGCAACTGTCCGTGTCAAAGTACAGGACGCGTTCTTCTAACAGTTCTAAAGCTTCGTACAATTTTAAGCGAGCATGAGCTGTCACGTAAGCCGCAATGATGACATTTCCAAAAGGGTCGTCTTGTACAAAGTCCAGATCTTCTTCGTAATTGACCAAGATCAAATCCTCTCGAACGACGTCCACGTGTTTCATGTATTTGGTTTTGTCGTGAATCATCTGGAAGTAGCGGGAAGGTTCTGTCAAATATTCCGTCTTGGGTAAACACGGTCGTTGTGCCATTTTACCCCACAAGCAATTTAACATCACTTTGGCAAACGATCGCCTGCCTTCGTTTTTTTCGATGTGGTCTAAAGAGATGCCTTCTTGTGCGTAGTATTTCTCTTTGAATTGTATTTGGTCTTCGGGAGTGTGACACCAGGAAGGATAGCCGCTGGCTTCTTGTTTCAGTTTCAAAAAGGCATCCACGTAGTCGACGAAAATGCCTTTCTGAGTAGGGTCACCCTTGTGGTACTGTTGTGTCTTGGGAAAGTGGCAAATTTCGTACACTTCTAACAGTTGATATCCCATGTCCAGAGCTTTGAACAATTCCACGCTGACCCAGGTTCCCGTCAAGGCACGTTCTTCCTGGCTGTGATGGCAAGGTTGGTCCTGGTTGCACGTTTCGGCACAAGTACGGCACAATGGAAACATCAGTTTGCCTTGACAATGGTGAGGTAAGACGGGATGGTATAGGTTCGTGGGAGGCAAAACTTTACACTTGATCAAGCCTTCGTATTGTCGAATGTTTTTCAGGTCGATGTGTTCCGTGAACAATTGCGGGTGCCCTACAGGAAAGCGACAATATTTGCACACGTAGGGATACAGCGAACACACGTCCAAGTATTTGATTTCTTCTCCTTTCTCTTCGTCGGCTTGGTACAGCAAACAGGTGGCATTGGTCCTTCCTCCGTACAAACTATCCCTCGGGTTCAGCGGGTCCATGAACTGGTAACTTTCCACGAGGCGTTTAAACTCGGGATCGGTTTTCATACGGTGATCGTACTCGTGTTCCCACATTTCCACCACTTGGTATCCTTGCTGTTCTAACTTTAGGCGTCGCTGACAAGTGTCCTGGTACAAGTCTTCCATGGTTCGTTGCAAAAACTGATTTTTAGTGCCACGGTCAGGGTAACAGACGGGACATCCGTGAAATAAGCAACCGTTAAACTCGTACACGATCTTGGGGTTTTCTAAGTCCCAGCCATCGACCGAATACGTTCCGATGGTCTTTTCGCCTCCTCCGTTGCGGGCATGCTGAATCCATTTGTCTTCCTTGTCGCACAAGTAATGTAACCAACGTAGGGCTTTGACCGAGTATTGACGCTTGACATAGTGGGTCGTTTGAGGACTGATGACAGCCACGGTGTTTTCAGGCATGAATCGTTGGCGGTACACTAAGGAACACGCTTTGGCAATGGTGCAAGCTTCTTTCAAAGGATCGACCCCTCCGTGTTCCATGAACAGTTCTCGAAATTTTCCACAGCAACGCCGTAAAATGTCCACGTCGGAACGACAATACTTTAACATTTCTTCCTGAAAGTCGAAAGGGTCCGAGGCGTGAGCTTGGTACCAAGCGTAGAAAGCTTCTCGTTGTTCGGTACGCATGTTGTCGGGGTCGTAATAGTGAGCCTCAGACAAATGGGGTAGAACAGCATGTTGATTGGCTTCCGTATTGAAAAAGTGTGGAAAGTACCCTTTAGCCATTTCTGTCATTCCAAACGTTTTAGGCATTCGGCTCAAAGGCATGGCCAAGTAACTCATCGAATCTTTAAACTGTACTTGTCCCACTTGCATGAAAATGATTTTGGCTCCGTTCAAAATCACTTTAGGACGTTCGGTGCCATGTTCCGTATAGTACCTCAAAAGAAACTGTCCATCGTATCCGGAGAAATTGTGAGCCATCACCGTGGCATGACGATGACAATCTCCGTAACGTTCGATGTCCTCTTGGCTCCACGTCTTGTCGATGGGGTCTAAGACCCATTGGGCAAAATCGGCTAACGTGTTTGGTCCCCGAAAGATTTTTTCACGCCCTCCAGGAATCTTGCTGCAGTGAGGGCAATGACTGAAGATAGGTTCTTGAATGCACTTCTCGCACGCTCGATGAGCCACGTAGAAATTAGGGATGTGAATGCCAGTCTCTTGCATGCATTCGAAATCGAAAAAGATGAAATTGCCTTTCTTCTTGTGACCGTCCTCTTTCTCTGGTGGGGGTTGGTATTTTTGCACGTAGCATTGGTGTTCCAAGTCCACGATGTGGTGACAAATGTGACATTTTTTCTTTCCTCGACATACGTGTGCCTTGGCATTGTTGGTAAGTATGCCTTGTCCACAGGTTGGGCACAATTTCAAGAGTTGACAAGCACATTTCTGCTGTGAACCTTGCGTCTTCAGATGTTGCTGGTAACAGGCAGGGCTGACAAACGTACGCAGACAAGTTGAACAAGGCACTGGTTCTTCGCTCAGACAGGGTGGAGAGGCCAAACATCCTGGACATTTCAATCCACAATGCTTGTGTTGCTCTCGATTGTTATAACCATAATCACATTTCTCACAATAATAACCGTATCCCAGGAATCCAGTGATACTGGTAATGGTATCGAAATGGTCATCGTGATGATAGACATGAATGTATTTTCCGTCCTTAAAGTCTTGGCCTCGAAACAACAGAGACCCGCGCATTTCTTGAGGGTGCACTTTCAAGGTGTAGCGTGGAGCTAGGGCATCTTGCAATTTTTGCATCTCAGGAATGCCACAGGGTGTGTCTTTGGACAGGCCAGCTTGTTGCAACAGGAGTTCTGCTTCGTTTCGTTGTTTGGTTCGGTTCGATTTTCGAATGTTCTCCCAGGTTCTTTTCCATTCTACCGTGTCGTTCTTGTTGGCATAGGTTCGTCCCACCACGATGGCACGGGCTAAGCACATCTGGTCTTGAGGGTTGTTAATTCGGACGAGACTTGTTTTGGTGTTGCGAAGGTCGTCCACCAATAACATCTTTTTGCGTCCTGTCCCTTGAGGAAGAGAGACGTGAGCCATTTTCAGTGTGGCTTTACCATCGGTGATGTCAAACTGGTCATTAGATTGTTGTACGTGTTGAATCTTGTCCATGACTTTGGAAGGGGTTAGTTCTGCGGGTCTGCTAAACTCGATCCAAACAGGGGATTTCAAACCGTCGTGATCTATGGATAGTGTCAAGCGATCGTCTTCTTTGGGTTGACATTGTCGCTTGAGTGAGGTGAGCAAAGAATCCCACATCTCGGTGATAAACCCTTCTGCTTTCTCCAACGGTACGTCGGCCTTGAAATCTTTAAACTTCACCGTGTAGGTGTAAGCCGTGGTTCTAAATTTTCTAGAGGAGCGCTTTTCCGTCTCTCGAATGGAATAGTACTTTTCAGGGTTGACTAAGGGTGGTGAACTTGGTTTAGAGGGTTCGGATTCTGGTTCACTCATGTCCTCTTCAAAATCACTGGCATGAATTTGTGCCAAGATTTCAGCCCTGGTACGAGGCGATAGATCACGTTTCTGCCTCTTACTTTCTTCTTTTTCTTTCTTCTCGAATGAATGGGATCGTTTCATCTTGAGTGCAAAACGTCAAATGACTCAAGTTTAAACACCACAGACTAATTTACAGTCTTGGCAAACCAGCGTATATAAAAAGGGTGTGTGTCTTGTCCTTTCACTATTCATTTCACTCTCAAGCCGAGCACAACGATGGAAGAGACTACCCAGATGGAACGTTTCGTCAGAGCTTTGCGAGGGGTCATTAGAAAATTCTCTTCAGACCAGCCGACGGACTACTCTCCTTCCTTTCGAGATAAAAGTCAAGATACTTGCTATATCTGTCAGAAGAAAGGGCATTGGTCTTCAGAGTGTCCAGACCGTCAAAAAAGAACAAAAACAGGGACTAAAAGAGACAAAAGTCAAGATACCTGTTATTATTGTAAAGAAAAAGGACATTGGCCTCCAGATTGCCCAAAAAAGAAACAAGAGGAGTCAGAAGAAAAGAAGGATTCTTCAGAAGAAGAGAGGGATTCTTCGGAAGAAGAGAGGGATTCTTCAGAGGAAGAAGAGGAAGAAAGAAGACAGGTGAAGAAAAAGAAACAGGAGAAGAAAAGAAGAAGGGAAGAAAATGAGGTAAAAACGGTGAAGAAATTCAAAAAACAGAGAGACTAAACAAGGAGAAAGAAGAAGTCAATGAACTTTTAATTAAAGTGTTCTGTGGTGAATTGTGAATTGGATTGTAAAAAAATGGATAAAAGAATACATGAATGATATAAGGTAAGTGTCTTTGAGTTTTGATTTTAAAATAAGAAGCTACACTCACGCACTCATACACAGACACGTACTATAAGGGTAAAATGGGTGGGGTTTGTTTTTGAGTTATTGGCAAATTGAAATTGTATTTCTTTTCGAGAAATGTGGGTGGCCCTGAAAAGGGCCTTTTTATTTTGGTGTAGGGGTGAGTTTAACCAATCAACTTTAACTGCCTTAAGCCTTTGCCACGGCCAAGGCCTACTTCTGATGATTGGGTTGAAATCACTAAGGGTGGTACGACAGGCTTAGTCACAGGGTTGGCGTGTTTAGCTCGGGAAGGTCGTATTCTCTTCGGTCGTGATAAAGAAGTCTGATACATTTGTTTCAGACTTCTTAACTCCGCTAAAATGTCCAACAGTACCGTAGCCGTTTGATTTTCACCCTCTTGTTTCTTTGCTGCTACTTCTTCTTGCTGTTGTTGCTGTTGTTTTTTTCTTACCTCTTCTTGTTGCTGTTGCTGTTGCTGTAGGAGAAAAGCTTGTTCCGCTTCCTTTTGTCTTTGCATAAATTTCTCCAATTCTTCTTTCTGTCTCTGTCTAAAATTCTCCACTTGCGGTAATGAAGAAGGTAACGAAGGTTCTGGAACAAATTCTTGCGAGGTAAGAAAATCCACAAAATCCCAGTGTACCTCTTCTGAAAGTAAGTCCGGGTTCCCTTGGGCAGTCTCCCCTGCTGGTGCACCCCAATGGATCGTTTTCTGAGTTTCCTTCATGTTGAATCACTGTCGCATAGATTGACTGCACACAAGCGCTAACGAATCTATATAGACCACGTGACGTCACAGACTGCTCTCTTCGGATTGGATGCGAGCTGACTGAATTTTGTAACGCGTGTTCGGATTGGTGAATGAATTCAATCCGTTTCAATCCTTCTTGTACCTATAAATAAGCACAGTTCACTGCATTGATTCACCTATTCTCGTCGCTTCAAGATGTGGACCACAGTTGAGTCATCCACCCTTGTGTCTTCCATGATGTTTAGGACGGACATGCTCATGTATGTCAGGTCCAAGTGGACTGTTGTTGATAGGACAGATACTAGTCAATGGATGAGGAGAGTTTACATAGAAAGACAAGGATGTCTCAAGAGGGTACTTGTGTATGGACCGGTAGTTAGAAGGAGTTTAAGAAGAAGAAGAAGAAGATGTGACAGATGCCATCTATGTTAATATTAATATTAACATAAACCCAAAGGCCCTTTTCAGGGCCAGCCATATTTCTCGAAAAGAGATAGCCTTTCCATTGCCTACCCCTTTTCTAAATTTAAATTTAAATTTAAATTTAAAAAGAAACTTTTAAAAAAAAAAAAAAAAATCCCATATTCAATTCCCCTTGTCCCTAGACAAACCCAAACTCTATTCCCATGTTAATTTCCCTTGTCCCTAGTCAGACCCAAACTCTATGTTAAATTCCCATTGTCCCTAGAGTGACCCACGATTTTTCTCCATGTTAAATTTCCATTGTCCCTAGAGTGTCCCAGGGGTCTTTTTAATGCTAAGTCCCATTGTCCCTAGGGTATCCCACTTAACTACTAATAAAAGTAAACATGTTTATTTGGGTCTGGGTATAGGTTATTTGGGATTCCACTGACGTGCATCACATAGTTTAGGTTCTATATGATAATGTTAGTAACATACCTTCTAATTGTAGCTAATAATTTATCTTGTAAACATTTAGAACCTTCCAGAATTAAATTTTCCATTAGGTAATAGTCTTTGTTATAAAATGCTAATTGTGACCTGTGGTCAAATAAAGTGCTATATAATCTTGTTAATGAAAAAATTATTCATTCGTGCTTTACGATCTTGCAGAATAAATTATATTATTGCTGTGTCCAGAAATTCGTTTGGGCTAGACTTTACTTCTTTAAACTACTTAATTCGGTTGATCTTTCTCTGGAAATAAAGAGTGCTCATAACAAATAAAGACTGTTGGTACAACACTACGATACAGACAACCACAGACACACAAACACTTTCAGCGTTGGATTTAATTTATATTTCCACTAAAGTTTATTCAGCACTTTAATTATTATGACCTGTGTCTGTAATTCTATGATTATTTGTGATTTAATTTGCAATAGCACAAGTTCCTTCTTTTTTTTTTTACACTTTCAGTTGGTACTCTAGGGAAATACATTATTTGTTGACTTTTACAAAGCTTGTTGCTTTTTACTGTTTTCTGTTACTTATTTTAAGAGCATAGACTCGTAACAGTATATTAAACAACGATTCGAGTCCCTGTCCATAGGTATCTTTGATGTGACTGGACACAGTCTTTATCTCAGGTTGCATTTAGTCTTAATGTTTGTTCTTCTTCTTTCCATATAAATTTTCTTAACATTATCCTTCGGATCATCCTAAACCACATTTGTATTACTTACTTAAATACTAAATTTACTTTGAACTACTGCCTTCAGAAAATGATTTGCTTGATTAAAGTTACGTGTTACGTGTTTTGTCTAGTTTTATTTTTACGTATATCTGATTTAATTCATATTTATTTTAATTTTATTGTTTGTCAGCTCTAAACAATTTTGTTTATTGTACATACAATTATAATATAACCTTGTTTACGTGATTTTGATTTTTTTTTCTCCAGAAAATAATTTGACCATGACTGATTAATTTGTAAACACCTAAGGCAGACCTGTTCCCGACCATAATTCAAAATTAGCAACAGTCACTTGAACAATTTTTTTTTTAATTAATTTTTTTAGTGTGGGAATAATAAGGATGAGCTCGAGGCTGTATTGAATACGTGACCTTAGGCTTGTAAATAGTTTTATTGAAGTAAACAACTTTTTTATTTTATTCTTTGAGTAAAATGATTGGTAACATGTTTCTCTGAATTAATTTTTAATGTAATGTCAGTAAAAAGTCCATCAGTGCTTATGTTGAATTGTTTCAAATGATGCTTACTATAAATACATCTCACCTGTATTCAGAATTATATAATACACTAGACGAACATTTGTACGAACTCAACGCTTGAACAACCTACCCTTTGAAACGTATTAATTTATAGTCTTCAACAACTGTATTTTCATGATAATTTTTTTAAAGTATCCACTTATCACTTTCTTATTTAAACTTTGCATATGTCATGCGTTAAAGTTTAACAGACTTGCGCCTTGCTATGATCTTCAATAATGAAGGATGGGATTTTATGGAAGATGATTTCTTAAACACATCTAATTTTGCTTGCCTGCCAAGGCTCACAAAATACAGAAATTAGTCTAATCGTATGATCAATTTAAATGAAATGTCAAATCCTGAATGATTCTTACCTCACGGCACTTAGTCAATGTAGTCTAGGGAAAATTTCGCCCCTCTTCCCTGTTGCGCTAGATGTTTATGTTCGCGAAAAATATTATTGTTTTCAAAACCTTGGTTTAAATGATCTGACTGCTGCATTCCTAGCATTGTTGTTTCTAACCAAACTGCGTTCTGTTGTTTTTCAAAGTTGCTTACATAGTGGCGATGGTGCTGAGTGTTTGCAAAATAAACATTTGTTGATATCTGTGTTATTGTTATACACACTGGAATCAAGAGCACCCAATGTTTAGCTACGATGAGAACCAAGGACCTCGATTAGATTAGTTTACAAATGGCGGTTAACGGGGAGCCCGGAGAGAAACAAATCGCAACTTTGCGTTTAAATACGCTCATTAGATAGAAATAATCAACTCGGAAGTTGAGATTGATACATTTTGTGAGTTAATATGGGTGGCAGAACGCAAAATTTTCGTAAGGGAGCACATATAATGTTGATTGGGATTATGTTTATACCTGCACAGACAGGACAAGGGTTTTTTGTTAACGAAGCATTAAAAATACTAAGTAACCATGTTATTTGTACAATATATTGTGTTCTTATGTACTCTTTCAGATGAAGAAGAACCATTGTTTTGGGATAAAACTGTCGGCGGACATGAAATTCGATCCAATTCACACACACCCAAAGCAAATATACTCCCGATTCCTCATTTCGTGTTATGCATAAAATTCATGGCCTTTGGAAGCATCTGATTGTTTAATTTCACCACTTCGTTTGTAGCAATAGTCACATGATTATGAATAGATGGACATGATGTGTTTTATGATATCAAAATATTAATCTCCAGTACAGATTGTTGAGAAAAATGCAAAATTGCATATTCATAGTGTTTTATCTTCAAATGGCTTCATGCAAGTCATTTGACTCATCAATGCAAAGAACTGAGTCAAAATCCAAACCTATGAGTCTTTTTCAAGCTGATGATCAGTCTTCAGTAGTTTAAAAAAATAATTATATCGTTTAAAATACACACAAAAAATATTAGTTATATAACGTAACTAAAGCCAAGGCATGTTTTCTAAATATTTTTATACAAGAAAACATTACACTTGGTAGTAGTGACTAGAATGTATTAATCTGACTAGCAGGCAGAGAAGAGCTTATCCCACACATCATGCCATGTTTTCAATGAAGAAGTGGGGCCCCGAGTGGCCGAGTGGTCTAAATCGCTCTTCGTTACGGATCACTGCCGTCTCACCTCTGTCTGCGGCGGTTCGTGTCTAAGATTCAGCCAATGTGGGCATGTGAGAAAGCTTGCCAGTAGCTTCTCGTGGGTCGGTGGTTCTTTCCGGGGTTTTCCAGGTTCTTCCTCCGCCATTAATACTGGCCGCCATGTATAGCCTATCGTGCTGAAAAATGGCGTTAAACCCCACAACAACAACAACAACAACAATGAAGAAGTCTTCTGAATGTAGCTTGGACTGAGTAAACTGTTCACAATTTAACAAATCATTTCATGTTTTTTAAGTTCATCGATTGGGGCCCCGAGTGACCGAGTGGTCTAAAGCACTCTCCGTTACTGATCACTGCCATCTCACCTCTGTCTGTGGGTTCTAGTCTCCGATTCGGCCAATGTGGGTATGTGAGAAAGCTTGCCAGTAGCTTCTCGTGGGTTGGTGGTTCTTTCTGAGGTTTTCCCAGGTTCTTCCTCCACCATTAATACTGGCTGCCATGTATAGTCTATCGTATGCTGAAAAATGGCATTAAACCCCACAACAACCACAAGTTCATAGAGTCTTCTCTCCTGTTTTTCCATTTCTTCAGAGTTTCCTCAAAATTGAAGGTACTTCTGTCTTCCCCAATAATCTTGATAAGCATCAGATTTCTGTTTCTTAATCCTAAGCCTGTTCCTAAAGGTGGTTAAGATCCTGTTCTGGACGTAGAATCAACTTTACTTATTTTTGAAAATGTAGCCACTGCACAAAATTATGTTTCATCTTACGAATAACCGTTATCTCATCCTTGGATGATGATTGCTCCACTGGTTTGATAACATTAATCTTATCATTAATCGGTCATAAGCACGGTCCGAAAGATAATTTCATTTGTTTCACATCTACTTTAATTTATTTTTGCCTTTGATGCCATTTTAAGTTGAATGCTGATGGTATCTTGGAACAACATAGTCCGAGTTTCCTCTGACCCTTGCCACCCTATTTTTTATATTAGGACATTTATGTTGGGGTGTAGGGTCATTCCCTATCAAAAAGTTGGAATTTGGCGGCACCATTTGGTGTAGGCATGGAATTGCCTCTTACTAGCCGGCCCAGCAAACTTGAATGACCTTACATCGAGATATACTGGCATGAAATCGATAGGAATATGATTTATTTTCTCAGAAATTGCAGTCATAGCATTCGTTATGTATTTAATCCGCTGACATACAAGACAAAATTACATTGTTGCTGAAATTTGACCTGGATCCGGCCATTTGCATTCCTAATCACGTGACTACACAACTCTAGCAACCTACATGTAAATGACATCAAGAGTCATGCAGTCACGTCATATCAAGAGTTAGAGGAAACTCGGACAAGGAACAATGCAAGACATAATTGAGCGAATGAAAATTCTTGTTTCATTGCATGACAAGGGTGCAAATAAAATAATACACCACTTCCTCGATAACTCGCGCACATCGGGGTCCAGAAACATTGACCGCACTATAAGTGAGGCGCGAGTTATCGAGGGACCTGTAAAATAAGCCCAAAACCAATAAAGTGATTGACGACATAACGGAGAAATAAGGGGGGGGTGGGGTGTAGGCAGATTATACTGTTGAATACTCACTTTATAATCGTTCTGAGATTAACTGTTAATAAATATCTCTTCATAACGGTGTACTTTATTATTTCCTCATAGGACAACATTAATTTCAGGATGAATTACAGTATATTGAGGCAATCATCAAAAACATTATTCCACGTGGTTTCCGTTTGCTTAACATGTGTACCACTTCACACATTGCATACTACGTCACTAATTTTTATGTTGAATTGGATACATTCTAGTTTTATTGTTTGATCCAAATTAGACGTTTTTTTATATACAAAAGATCGATTCTTTTCGAGAAACAGTGTCCATCGAACGATAGATAGATAGATTTGAATGCGATAGAAGTAAAATGGAAAACAAAAAAAACGAGGGTTAATCAGTACTAACATATTTAATTGGTCTACAAATTTAAAACAACGTAAATTAGAACAAGTTAATGCTTGCTGTTTGTGCCACGCTTGACAAATATCAATTCACTTTTTGAAAAAATCAGTTATTTTTTGTGTGTGTGTTACTCCTTGGTTTCTCTGCCGCCGAGCAGAATCCCTCAGATTTCTCAACTGCATGAGCTTTACGTAGTCAACATTTTGGGTCTCCATCCACCTTATGGCAATATCAAAATATTTGATTGCTTCCTGTGCAGAGGGGTGGGGGGGTGCAACATCTGCGTCTGCATCACTTTCAACACTTGTGTTACTCCAGTTAGAATCGTCTTCTGCTGCAAATTTGTTCGCTATAGAAATAATTATAGTTTCATCTGACATGTATTCGGCTGTGGGGCAATCATTATCAGCACAAATCCACTCCTCCATATCATCAAAAGAAACGCCCATCTCAGGACCATGAGTCTGTACGAATTTCTCCCAAACAGCCTCGGCATTAATGACATCAGTTTCACTGAAACATTCGAAGTCACTATCATTGTCATTGTCTCTGTTACTGTTTTGCTTTACGTCAAAGGCAGCTCCAAGACCCTTAATCCAGCACCCGAGGTCTGTTGTAATCGATTTTTTTTTTAATGCAACAAACGCTTCCCCAAGTTGTTGATCAAAACAAAGCTGGCATGTACATGTAATTAGGTTCTCACAGAAGTACTCATGGGTTTCGATGTGACGGTCGATTGACTCTTTTCATGTTTTCAATGAACAGAATATGTTGTGATTATAATGTTTACAGTGAAACGGAATTAAAGGATTAGAACATGGCTTTCACACAGGAAGACGTTGAACTGGTGTTTATTTCATTCTCTGTTGCCACCTGTTAGCATTTACCAGAAGTTTTCATTGATCGCTATTTCACCAGACTGTTTATTTACAGTATACTGACAACTATTTATCATAAAAACTTACATAATATATGATATCTTTAAACAGAGGTCTCGCTAGGATTTTAAAACTGGGTGTTTCTGCCTCTGAATTCAGTCACTAAATATCAGTACATTTTCTCACTCGGCCGCCTGTCAAAGCCTTTGAACTAGCCGCCTAGCTGTTGCATCATGTTCTTTTTTTTTTTTTAATGTACTCTTATAAAATGGCAACAGTACATCAAAGAGTCTTTCAGTCACTGAATTATGTCATTGTAAATATCAGCACAGTTAACTGATCAACACATTTTCCCACAAAGCAGGTGGCTGAAACAGGACAGGCAAATCTTTGAATTTTCCCGCGCACCTATTACATGCGTACGGAGGACTCCTGCCTTAGTGATTTTCTGCATCCCAGATCAAAAATTGGCGTCCAAATACGTGTAATTAAGCGTTTTCGAGATCTCTGAAATTAATTCTTCTTTAGAACTTGCAAATTTCAAAATATGGATTATATTTTTACGGACATTAATCAGCATTTTCGATGATAAAATGAGCAATGTATCAAGGTTTAATTTATCAATTCTTATCGTAATTTTTTCATGTTCAGCATATTTTAAAGATATTTTAAATACATTTTGTGTGGAAAAAATCGGGAGCCAAGACGGACACCATGTTATAAGCGGGATCGCGAGTTATCCGGGCGCAAGTTATTGGGGGAGCAGTGTAGATTCTTGTGAGAATCACTTTAAAACCATGTGTTTATTTTCTGACTCTTTTTTCTTCTGTGTGGTAATATACGGTTCTAACATCCTGTTTCTACAAATGATCTGACAGTCACAGGTCACATAAGGTCAACTCCAGGCTCTACACTCAGTTATAACCCTGTGTCTTATGATAACATTAACGTAAGAAACTGGTGTGCATGTGTTTTCTCTGTTTGCAAGAGTTGTGACCTAGCCATTAAAATAATTGGACCAAATTTTTGTTTTGTGTTAATCAGAGAAATAACATTGAGGTGCATCAATTTACGTACATGTGACAATTTTTGTGCGTCAAATCGGAAAAGTTTGTGTATTTGACGCATGATGCATGGGTAGATAAAACACTGTTCATAGTACATGTACTTTAGATCTGTTTTCTTTTTCCTTCAATGTGTCCTCCACAAAACTATCCAGAATATTTATAAAAGCAATTCACCATACATAAGTATCTCACTATCTGATCTCTGCTTACAGTGCTTTAGTCCTGCAGTGTAAGATGTGTCACATATTTTTGTTTTGGTGCTATGTCTTACTGCCTTAATAATGGCCTTGTGTATGCACTGTTACTCTACAATGAAGGTCAGAAATCCAACAGTAGCTTGCACAAGTTTCTCATGAAGAATAAAATGTGATTTGTTGAATAGTGTTGATATAATGTTTTAAAGGTAATAAATGTAATTTAATATCAAATAGTGATTAATTTTATCAGTACAGTCAAACTGCTGAATTGCTGATTGTGTTGTACACCCTGTTCTCATTAATTTGGATTATGTCCTATTGAAGCACATTTGGTACATGGCACATACAGTTTTTGATACTTATTATTTGCAGATTTTCGCCTGACAATGCAAATCCCACATATTGGAACAAATGTTTTGATTTTTATAAATTCCAATTTTTAGAAATACTGGAAGTATGCAGGAAATACCCCAAAAAATCAGAATTTTAGGTGTTTTAATTGTTAAAGCTTTTGCTGTGTGAGATAATGCTGCCAAGTAGTGTAAACTGGATCAGAAGAGTGTTGGTTTACCACAACACAATCAGCAATTCAGCAGTTTGACTACCCAATCAGATTAAAATTATGTGATTAAGCTGTTACCGTTACAATGCAGATAAAAGGACATACTTGTTTTTTAATTGCACTTTAAAAAGAAAAGGATCATGGAACTGTTCATTATAAACACACATACTTTCATTTTATATTGCTGTGCTAGCTGCTTCAGCTCTAATTTCTCCATATGTAGAGCTTTTGGTAAGAAACTCTAGGTGGTAAAGATGTTAACTCACATAGCTGTAAATGAGCTTAGGTTATGGCTCCATGTCCATCATGTGTCATCTGTAATCCATCCCTCAATAACTGCTTGTTACCACTCTGGAGTTCATTTTTTTCTATCTCGTTTTAATCAAACTTGTAATATGGGCTTATATCAGCAGAATCTGAGATAAGTTTGATATGAGTGAAATTGACACATATTGATGAGATCATGTGTCTGGTAGCTTGACCATGTTATTACTTTGGGAGCAATACTTCCGATCCAGATTTGATCCAGCTTGGAATATTTGCTGATTTGATTAAGATCTCTGGCAAGTTTGATAATAATTATAATACATTCATCTGATTGGCTTACTATGTTGCCACTCTGGAGGTCATGTTTATTGTATAATTTTTATCAAATTAGGAATAAATGCATGCATCATGAAGATCTTGGACAAATTCAGTAATGAGTGAGATGCACTCATCTTGAAGAGGTTATTTGCATTTGATTGGCAGAAATTGTTAGCACTATAAGCCATATTTCTGATTAATTTGTATTAAACTTGGAATGTGGGCTTATATCTTTAAAATCTTGAATGAATTCATTAACAAGCTCGATCCATGAATGTATTAATTATATAATCTTGCATCTGATTGACTGAGATTGTTACCATTCTGGGAGTCATATATTTTTATTGTCAGTATGTTAGATGATTTGCATAAGAGAGACATATGCATATTTAGGGGTTGATCTTGCATCTAACAGTGTTGTTGTTTTTTTTAACCCATCAAGAAATTGTAATTTAGATCGGCTTTTCATTGAGCTTGGTTAACAGGCCCATGTCATGAGTATTTTGCAGTGCTAAAAAAAATCTGATAGCCTGATGCCTGTTGCTCCTCTCATTTTAATTTGGGGCCTTTCCTGTATTCAAAGTGAGATGCCTGTCTGGTTTGTCGAAAACAAAATTAGTTTACCTGAGGAAACTTTGATTGCACTGATGAAATAAGTGAATGTACCATCAAGATGTTGACATGTGAAATTGAGATCAGATTTTAATCAAATGGAAGCTTTGCTAAAAATATGATTTTGTACTCCCAAACCCTGTGACACAGTCGTGTTTTTGAGAAAACACAATTTTCAGTTTTAAAAAGATCAGACTATGCCCTTTACATGTAGTATGTATAAACTGATATAAAACTATCCCTTGGTCAGTTTAGATAGTGGCAGTTAAAGAAAAAGAGGTCAGGTATAAAATCAACGTTTCACATTAACTGGATGGCAGTAGCTAGTGGCATGTGTTGAAGGTTGCAGTGGGTGAACCCATTGTGTTTATTTGCATAGGTTGGATCAAGAGGTGGAACAACCTATTATAGGTAAATCAAAGAGATGATAGATGCATACACAAGAGCAAAAGTTATTACATAAAATGGCCTTGAATGAGAATGTTTAAACTGCTATGTATGATATTTTTGACAAGTCTGTGAACAGCAGCAATGTTTCTTTGAAGTCAGATTTTCACTGCATATATAGAATGCAAAGCATGGTCATTATAGTTATTGGAATAGTGTTCAAGTGTAATTTATTTTTATTAAATTTATAATTGAATTGTAGCTATAACAATATTGAGTGACAATATTAAAAAAGGGGAAATTTTGGGCATGTGGAAATTGGAGTCCAGCACACCTGTCAGCTTTTCAAAAGCCAAGTTGGGAGAATAACAAATAAAATAGTGCGATTTGGACCTAAAATGGGGAGGTTTCTACGCAGCATTTTTTAAGTGCTGGTTTCAATAAATATTGACTGATTTTCCAGGTCCTGTCAGGTTCCAATTCTCAAAGAACACGCCATAGGCACCCACATAAACTTTCTTTTCTTGGGGGTGGACACATAGTGGTCAGCCATACAATTGTATGGATGTAGGTCACTACATTTGTAAAGGTGAAATTGGGGGAGGCAACTATTGCCCCTTGTCCCAATGTGCGAGCCCCTATATGAGATGCCATTTCTCCCTGTGACATGCCTTATTTAAACCCCAAGCATAAGGTCAGTGTGACTAATTAACAGTTAATCCTTATCAATGCATTTATCTTGTGAAAAGGACTGCCCTTCGGACAAACTTCGAAGAAACCATGTTCTAAAATGTGTGCATATAAGCACCAACAATTGATTGGCAAATAAATGATGCCCTTTTATGCTGTAATTTATGATGCCTTGGACTTATTTTAACAGTTCAAATCTGCAGTCAAAAGTTGCTATACATGTGACAATTGTTCTTTCCATGTTTTATATCCCACCTTATTTCCTTAGGTTTTATAACTCTTAAGGCATGTAATACTGTTTACTAAATAAAATATTTACTCTGAATTAGTTCTTTCGAGGCACATATACTGTGTGGTATATTTTGTTTTATTCCTACTTTTAATTGAATCATGGTAATTAAAGTTTACGTATATGTTTGAGGAATGCAGATGTTTACTAGCCATTCTTTGCAAGAAACAGGGATGTGATTTTGTTTGCAGAGAAAATTACACAGCATTCACAGTGATCATTTATGGGATTGAAACTACATGTAATTGGTGACAATTTAATTTGTTAATTTTTTTTAAAATAGTATAATACTGTTGTAGGGGTTTTAAAAAATCTGAAATTTACATGAATAATGTTTATTCTTAACATTCTATTGACTGAAGAAAAAATTTTGTACCGGGTATTATGATATTAATTATTTCATCACAACAGTATTCACAAGTGATAAAATAGACTAATGGAATATGGCATATATGGATTGATTATGTTATATCTATTTATGTATGTTTTTTTTTTCCTGAGAAATGAAAATTGACAGACATAGTGTAATAATCAGGAGTTCTTTGCCAAAAATCGAGAGATATTATGAGATCGGGAAGTAGGTGTGGAAATACCCCCAAAAATCGGATTGTGGATGAGTCTGGTTATAATTAAGAAACTATGCATATTTAATTATCTTTAGAAATATTTCTTTATCAGGATGTAGTAAAATGGGTTAAATGAATCTGCTTACAGAGGTTCTTATAATGCTATATAAGCCTGCTTGATGAAATAGCTGACCGCTCAGTTATGTTAGCCAGGTGATAAGGTCAGGCCTCCATGGGCTTCGTGTCACTCTTTAATAGGGGTGAAACAATACACCTCTGCCCTCTATTGATACGATTCACGATACACAGCCTGCGATACAATACACAATGAACTTGATGGTCTTTCCATCTTTGGAGTGTAAGTGAAGCTCTTTTATGTATGCTGACATTCCTGGTTGTATTTCCAGTATGCAGATTACAAATAGATATATAGTTACCATACATTTATTTGCTATTCTCATTGATGACAAGATAACAAAAATACTTTCAAACAAACTGTTGGTTGATAGTGAGTTTTCTTCAGTGTTTTAGGCCATCTTCAATTGCTGGTTAAATATATCTGCATAAAAAGAGAAATCCTAAATTTGTTCCCCATGTACAATTTAAGGTGAATACTGACAGGATTTTATTTTGAAGCGGATCTCTCCCTTTGTCAAAGAAATGAAAGGTGGAGTGGAAGAAAAGGAGGGAGAGGAAGAAATGGCCATAGCTCAATATTTACCTAACACTTCAGTATCTGTCTTTCTTTCAGCTCTAGTGAAATCAACATCATTCAAAGATGTCACCTCCAGTTGTATAAGCATTAATCTGTTAATTATTTCTGAGCATACTCTGTTCCTTATCTGTGCTTGAATATTGTTCTGTGCTTCCTTCTGAAGGGGCAATATATATAGCTAGCTTTGGTACCTTGAATATGTTGGGAAACTGATCTTTATGATTGTTATGTACAATTTTCCAGAGCATAATCTTTGTTGACTCATTCGTTTACCGACCTCCTTGTCAGATTTCTTATCTGTTCCATAATGCTATATTAGAGATTTTAGTCCATCAATGCCATAGTCTGCTTGTACATACAGGGGTGTTCAAATAAATATCTTTATTTCTTAAATTCATTTTTTTAATGATTATTTATTCTTATTTATTCTTATTCTTAACCCTAATATAGATATATGATTTTATACAGGGTTCATATGGTCTTTTAAGTCCTTTGACAATTTGGGGAAAATGAGGTAACATTTTCAAGGCCTTGATCGAGCAGATTACCCAGAGGTCTTTAAAAGTCTTTGAAAATTGAAATAAACCCAAACATTTTAATTTCTTTCCATAATCAGAAATAAAATTGTCCAAGGTTGTTAGATTTGGATGTAATCGAGTTTTCCTGGTTTCATTCTTTTGATGACACATTCAGTTTCATTTCATCATTAAACAATATTGTAGTATTTTGCATTCGTTGTTTTCTCATATAAAATAACTTGTATACAAAATGTTAGTGAAAATAGGTCTTGGAAATCTATGTCTGTGGTCTTTGAAAGTTTGGGAAAAGCCTTTGAATTTATCATTCAGAATTCTGTATGAACCCTGTTGTAGCATATGATCAGCTGGGCTAAATTGAATGATAAAAGAGATTGCATTATACTTTTAAATTAATTGTATTTTAATTAGGCTCAGTATTCTGCCCTTTCTACATTAATTTCAAAATACTGCTGAAAGGGATACTGACCATCATGCCATCTATTTTTGTCCATCGAACATGTACATCTGACATATTTAATACCATTTTCAGGCTCAGAATCACAGGTATCTCCAATAACACTTTCCCAGCTCCAGTAATCTGATGTACTTCATAACTTTAAAAACTATTATCATCATTGCTGCCTTCAGCCAGTATTTGCCAAACTAAATAGTAATGAACCACACCAGTAGTCAGACGTTTTGGGTTTCCTAGGTAGCCTGTATTTTAAACACGCATTTGTTAAACTTCCCTCATGAAAGCTTCAAACTATGACATATTCCTGAG
Source organism: Sinohyriopsis cumingii (assembly GCA_028554795.2). Classification (NCBI taxonomy): domain Eukaryota; kingdom Metazoa; phylum Mollusca; class Bivalvia; order Unionida; family Unionidae; genus Sinohyriopsis; species Sinohyriopsis cumingii. Next base: position 69,484,003 of record CM068824.1, read on the forward strand.
TACACTGTGCCAATTAAATTTAGTTTATCAATTATTCATGACATGCTTGAAGAACCCAGATATGTAAAGTTGCCTACCATAAAAACAGATGACGCGACTAGAACGGTTAAATAAAAATTGTACAATTCATCGAGCACATAATCATATGTTTGACTTTCAACAAACTTGTGGGAGTTCTCGCATATCACTGTTCTCCAAGTGTGCAGATTCTTACAATTTTTGCACAATTAATGCAATTGCACACCCTGACAGCATCTCTGTTTAAGTCCTTTACATATCAGTTAATGACTTTGGCATGAAGTTTCTCTATGGCTTTGCTAGTACTTCCAGTTTTTCATGCAGGGAATAAGCTACATTAATTTCTGATTGATGCTTATTGTTTAACCTGGACCAGAACAAGTAATAACCAATGAGAATTCAATATAACATTTAATAGTGCAACACACCTATAGTGTAGCTTTCAAATTGACCAGAGTAGTTCAACATAGTAACTTCACATAATAGTGGTTATTAAATCATGAGTTAAGTTCTTTATTATACATGTGGAATACATTTGGAATGTATAGTATATGCTGTGCGTACTGCTGAGTTAAGATAATTAGCAGGGGGTGGGGGGGAATTCTGAACCATGTCACTTTGTGTTAATTTATAGATGGTGAGCAAGTATTCTCAAGTCTTTTTCGTTTTTACTAATAAAAATGAGTGCCTTTTATTGCAGATGCTGTTTAAGGGGAATTATAATTTTAAAGAATAATGAGGCAGACTAATAATAATTATTCATGACTGGTCAAAAATAAAATATCTTGCATATGGTGGGTATCATTTGTATCAATCTTCTGTCTCTTGTATTGATATTTGTATCAGACAGCAAAAGTATTGATGTATCGATATATCAATGAAACATTTCACCCCTACTATTTAAGCTTATGTTCTTCATGATGAATAAACTGTTCAGGAATGACTATTTTCAGATTTCTTATCATGAGGCGGACTCCAAGTGCGACAAGTGCTCTTTTACAAAGAGTAACAAGTCAGCTGAAAGGAGAAAGAGTGAAGAAACCTGAAAGTGACATTGATGTGAGTACATGAAGTCAATTATAATATTAGTAACAGCAAGAGACTTTTCTGGATACTGAAATCTACATAAAAGTATGCACATGTATTTATTTGGATGCATGAAAATTTTAGTGTTAGAGTCCCCTGTTTGCAATTTTTTCCAGTGAAAATCTCTTTTGTTTCACATAATTTTGCAAAGCTAGTATCATTTGTTTAGTGAAGAGACTCCAGGTGATTGTGTAAGGATTAGGTGAACTTGCATAGGTTAGACATTGGTAGATAAGGAGATTAAAACACATGTTGACTGTTAGTTCCTTATCACACATGTATGTTTTGAAATCCTGCTTCAGTAAGAACAGTTCATGACAGCACTTTAAATCCTTTGATGATGTTGGAACTTTTTATCATGTTACATATTTAGAAAAACAAAAACAATAAAGTTATCATTTTAGGTGTTTTTCAGTGTTATGTGCATGTATGCTTTTGCTTTTGAATGATTATCAGATGTGTGTTTTTCCAGTGGCAACCAATTGACTCTTGTCACATTTCAGTATAAGAGGGAATATCACGTTTATGACTATTACCAGAGACATATATAACACAGTGTAACTCCCTACAGGGTCATTTGTTATCAGATCTTCGTAACATCATATGCCACTTTGTGATTAGGCGAGAGCACTGTCTTCATAATGTGTCTCAAAATTCAGTTTGATCATATTGGTTGGTGATTGAATATATCATCAATATTTAATAGGAAAATAAAATTAGTATTATCATTTGTATATTTCTTTGAAATTTTGTGAGAAAAGGATTACTGTATGTGAATAAGGAGTCCAAGTGGCAAGTGTGACCTTGATAGTCAAATTGGCAGAAAATATCTGTGCTTGTTTTTATGAATTTCTTTATCTTGCGTTAAATCAAGTCCTATTGTTATCATTTAAAAGCTAAATATAAATTATGTTGATTACAGAAGCTTTTGGTGTGCAAATTTTAATCGTAAGGTCTGTATCCAGGGTTTAAACATGAGCATAAAATTCTGTTTTGAAATAACTTGAGTTATTTTCCATGACAACTTTCAAATATATATACCATTTTCGATATTTAATAAATTTCTTCGGCTTCAGTTCATTTAAGTCATATTTGGTATCATCATAAAAGTTAATTTTAATATTAAGGGCAACATCCAGGGTTTAAGGACAGTATTTAGGGTCTAAACATGAACATAAACCTCACTTCTTGGTCCGATGATAATATCTGGTGCAGATGTGTGGAACAGTGCCTACAGTGTCTTTATGATCTGGCTTTAAATTATTATTTAAATGACATCACAAATTTTTTACTTTTAAAAGGTAATTATTGTGAACATTTTGCCTTTAAAAGAACTGGTGAAAGTATAAACACCTGTTAACTGCAGTATATACATATACTAGTAGCTTATATCACTGACTTGTTAGCCACCAAGCAATCAAACAGCCCCTTACCTGGACACTAACCATGTCTTCACCTTCAGCTGCATATGAAAAGTGGGCCACTTGATAGTACCAAGACACTGGAAGAGTTGGCAATCTTTGTTATAAATGGCACTGCTATTACATTGAGATTGAATTGCAACTTAATATGAAAACATGAATTTCACTTGACAGTACTGTGGGTTGTGTGTATTTTTTTCTTACAGTATTATCACCATCAGGCATTTGTCAACACTTTCATTGATCATTTGTCAAATAATGTTTTATTTTTTTGAGAAAATATATTTTTTAAAGAAAACCATACAAAATGCATGGCTTTGTGTGGTTTCTTATTAAAATTGTCAAATTTCGTGATGTCAGTTCCAAATTTCTACAGAGTAACTACCATTTTGATTGATAAAATGCAATATATCAAGCTTTCACTTGGCAATTTCATTTGTGATTTTGTTCATGTTAAAGAAATAGGAACCTGTTTTCAACCTGTTGTATATGAAACAATAATGAGATGCACACTTGCCTCTGTGTTATAATCAGGTTTGGGAGTTATCTGGGTGTGCTGAAATGAGGGAGTGGTGTAAATTACAATAGACCCACCTCTTTAAAAAAAGGAAATGAAAGAAAGATACAAAAATATGTCAGGCAGCACATGTCTACAGTACTGATTGAAAATAAATACATTGATTGGTTAAAAAAATTAAATGAAAGAACTACATAAAATATACCAAGCAGCACATGTCTGCAATACTAATTAAAAATAAATACATTGATTAGTAAAACATGAAATGAAAGAAAGATACAAAATATGTCTAACAGCACATATTTCAGTACTGATTGAAAGCAAATACATTGATTGGTTAAAAAAGAAGTGAAAGAAAGATACAAAGATATATCAAACAGTGCTTACAATGATTGCTTTTAAAAAAAAGAAATGAAAGAAAGGTTCAAATATACTAATAAGCACATTTCTGCAGTACTAACAGAAAGTAAATACATTGATTGATTAATGATAGTTATTGTCTGAAGAGTTAACCTAGAGAAGAAGAAGGTAGGATTGAAATGGTCTTTATGATATAGACAGGATATTAAGATAGAAAGGGTCCTTATGATAAAGACATGATATTAAGGAGTAGAAAGAATCCTTATGACAAACACATAAGGGAAAGAAAAGATCCTTTCATGATATTAAGGGATAGAAAGAGTCCTCTTGATATAGACAGGATATTAAGGGATTGAAAGGGTCCTTATGATATAGACAGGATATTAAGGCATAGAAATTGTTTTATGATAAACACGTTATTAAGGGAAAGAAAGGTCCTTCTGGTAAATACATGTTATTAAAGGATAGAAAGAGTCCTTGTAATAAAGACATGATATTGAGGGATAAAAAGGGGCCTTATGATAGGGGCATCATATGTAGAGGGATTGAAATGGTCCTTATTATGATAGAGACATTATATTTTGGGATAGAAAGGGTCCTTATGGTAAAGACATGACATTAAGGGATAGAGCAGGTCCTTATGATAGAGACATAATATTAAGGGATAGAAATTGTCTGTATGATAGACATCATATTGAGGGATTGACATGGTCCATATGAGAGAGACGTGATATTAGGGCATATAAAGGGTCTGTATGATAGAGGCATGATATTAAGGGCATCTATGCACTTTCAGGCAAGAATGTTGAGGTCACAGACATGAACAGTTAAACAGAAACAGTCAAGCTATTTCATTAATTCCTGATTTATTCCCTAATTGTTTCCATATACAAGGGGCTTACATTTCTGTACTGTATTGCAAAGCTCTTGTGTACAGAATCATGACATATAATTTCATATGTAGAGACCATGACTATAATGTTGTGAAATAAGACACAATATGATTTCCTTATGATGATAGAGACTGTGTCATTATGTGTTTTTTTTTACAAATGGAATACAGTGAAACCATTCCAGATGGAAATCCCACATGATCAAGTAAAAGTTTCAGTTCTGAGGGTTTTACAGTTTACAAGAGTTCTCAAATTTCACCTAAATTGAGATAGTTGTCCCAATAGTTCAAACAATGTGTATATTAATTAGTGCCTACTTCATACTTTATTTGCATAAAGATGTTGTTTCCACTGACATATTTGCTTAAGTGTTTATACTGATTTTGTTTCAAAAACACAAGCATGTGTACTTTGATGCAAATTTACATGAATTGATAAAATGTGACCTGCCAGTAAATATGAGAGAACATTATTGCAGAATTATTCTTTAGTTTGTCTTTTAGTGGAAAAGTAAGTTCATTGAGGATTTATATTATCAGATGTAGATGATTGATAAACAATCTCCTCTGTGTGTTGCACAACAACTGGTGCTGTTTTACAAACAGTTATTATGGAAGACTCTTAAGCCAGGTGTAAATGTCACTTCAGACAGGTGTTAAGACTACCGTATATACTTGCATATAAACCTGTTCGCGTGAAAAGTTCATAGGTATGCCTTGCACCCCGTTTTACAAAACTACGGTAATAGTGCTAATATTATGGAATAAAAGGCAATTACACATCAATGTACTGGTATAGTTGCTGGTCAAAATTCCCTCTTAATACAAGCCAGTTTCAGGGTCTTAATGATTAACTGGCCTGTACTGCTGTCACAGAACGAAAGACAAATTTGCCAACTATTAACATAGGAGACGCTGAAACATCAAGCTTTCCATTGTGTGGAAAGTTATGATGTGTGTTCAGCCAAAACACAAAACTAAAATTGATCGATGTTGATTTTAATTGATCTATATGAAAATTTTAGTCTTTATTATTACCACCCTTTGTGAACATGTAAATTATGCTGGTTATGTGCCTTGTACAATTAAAAGTGCATACCTTTTTAAAAATATTACCTCAATTTGTATGATCGCTTATATCATTGAAAATGAGTAACTCGTGAGCGTGTGATTCAACGTAAATGAAACAGCTATTAAGGACTAGCTGTAATGTTATCTGGTCGAATGCAATTTGGTTGAAACAATGAATAAAGCAAAATCTGCATTTAAAATGTTTGGGAATAAATAAGGATTTAAGTGACGCTTTGTACTGTGTAAGTACTGTACATAATAGTTCAGCCTGGTCTCCTGGGTAAACTCAACTGGCCCGCGAATTGTCTGTATTTACCTTTATTTAATTTGGTGTTGGAGAAATCAGAAAATATTGACATGCAAAATAATAACAAAATCAATCATAGTACATTATAACAGTTTAATAATTGTCGAGTCTGAAAGTTATTTTATTTTATATGCCTATGTCTTAGAACACAGAGAAAATTATTTTTTTGTGTCCTAAGATTTTACAGCCATATCAGTAGTGAACAAAAGACCTAAAAACTAAAGTTTAGACATTGGCCTGCGGATAAGCCAAGCCCCCTTCTTCCAGGCCTTTATTTTTTCCCTAAATTATTTTGTTTATACACGAGTATATACAGTACTGTTTGGCATAGTGTTGACAATGGTGTAGTCTGTAGCCAATTAGTGAGGTTGCCTGAGAAATCTGTGAGCCAAATTAAGAGGGACAAAAGGCTGTGTCTGTGAAAGAACATTGAGAAAATTCCACAGAAATTGTTTGAGAGCATTGGCTTGAAAAGATAGATATCAAAGTTTGTGGCTAGAGTCAGAGAGGTCCTGTATTTGAACGTTGACCCCATAGTTATGAAACTCTGTGCACCAAGGATTAACTCATGCTCAGATTTAATTTTATCTTTATAACTTTACAGAGAGAAAGATTCAGTTGATGAAATTCAGATTAACCTTTTGTGTTGTTATGTATATTTGATATAATTATATCTGATTTAATATATATTTATTTCAGTTTAATTGTTTGTCAGTTTTAAATTTTGTTTATTTTTCATTACATGATATTGTAATGTAAATTCATTCATTAGAGATGATACTTTTTTTAGAAAATAGTTTGACCTTGACTGTTAGTTTTTAAAAACCAGGTGTTGATCTAAATTATTACCTTGTTTCAGAATTGGTAGCAACCTTTGTAAACAAGTTTTATTTTATTTTAAAATGATTGGTTGTTTCATGATGGGACCTTGTCTTTAAGATAAAAACAATTTATTTTATTTTTTATTTCTTAGAGTAAAAATGATTGGTTTGCATCAGGGTCACACTGGGTAAACGTCATCTCTTAAAAAGTACTTGCTTCTATAAACTACCAGGAGATGTTCATGTGACCCTTGTTTACGTTTTAGAAAGCCCATATAACCCATGTTTTGGAGAATTAATCTCAATAGAAGTTGGGCCATTAAAGTGTTCGTTGTATGTTGTGCTGTTTGGAGTTATTTCAAATTACTTTATTTGGAGTTATTTCAAATTATTTGGATTCAAAAGGATTAATTCTGTTATTTTTCTGGAAAATTCATGTGCTCATGTAGTATTGTGGAACAAACAGTTTTTTTTTTTAAAAAAAAATTATTCAGCTATCAGAAACTGTAGTGATAATTCTTATTTCTACAAGGAACTGTAGACTTCAGCACTACAGATTGTAGCATATGTCATTGTCTTCCATCTTGGATTCTTTGTCAGGATTTGAACGTGAAATCAGTAGAACATTTTGTTATTAGGACTGCTAAAATTTTATTCTTGGATTAGTTTTGGATCATTTTTGGATTTGATTCTATAAAACCGTAAGTTCATATTTTTTTTATATTTTTACAGGAATTTTTCCAGGGAAATAAATTATTTTATTTTTCAAAGCTTGTTGTTTTCAGTCTTTCTTGTGTTACTGTTTATTCGAGCCTCGTCTATACATGTACTTATGCTGCATATTTTAAACATTTTAAGGACTTTCTGTTTGATTTTTAATTGTGGAAATTCTAGCCTAGTGCAGTTTTTGTACTTATTTTGTGTTTATATAATTTAGTCAGGCCACACTGGGCAGGTGCTGGCAGCATAAACAAAACATTTTATTCCCTCTTCCTTATAAAGAAAACTCCAGGCCAGCTTAGGGCCTGCCATGTGAAAGGAAAGGTACAAATTGATGTGATGAATCCGAATTGTTGCTAATTTTTCCCCTTTGACATTTATATTTCTGAAATTACTTAGTCTCACTGAAGTTTAAAGTTTTCTTTCTTTCCCATTTCAGGCATACATTAGCTCTCTAACTGAAAAGACAGCTAAACAGAAGAAATCAGTGAATTTTGAAGATATTGGAGAAATATCAATCTCTAGTAATATTGATTCCAGTTTTGAACCTGTTGCAAAACCTTCCAGCAGATTTCTTAAGAAACCATCCCAGTCATTTGATGAGGAATCAGCAAATGACAAGGGATCGAAATTTCTTAAAAAGCCACTGCAATCTGCTGTTAGTCCTTCTCCAGCACCAAGTGTGCAAGAAAAATTCACACATGGAAGTCATACTAAAAACTCAACTGGAAAAATCAGCCAGCAGTCCAGTGCTGCACTCAGTAAAGCTAGTGCTGTGGCCAGTAAAATAACACAGAGGACAGCTAGGAAGGTTATGACTCTGGAATCAGACAGTGATGAAAGTCTTGCATTGAGTCGAGTTGGAAAAGGTAGCGTTGACAAGTCAGACTCCAGTGGGAGTGTGAAGATAGGGAGAGATGGAGTAAAGTTTTTAAAGAAGTCCACAGGAGGGGGAGCTGGTACTCCTTTGACAGCACCTCCACTCACTTCTGTTCAGCCTCAACCGGAGAATATTGTCAAACCTAGCAAAACAACTTCCAAAGCAGCAGAACCAGCAAAGAAAGGTATTTTATATCATTACTTATTTTATTAGTTAGGTGTTCCATTTTGCAAAGAAAGGTATTTTATATCATTACTTATTTTATTAGTTAGGTGTTCCATTTTGCAAAGAATGGTATTCTATATCATTACTTATTTTATTAGTTAGGTGTTCCATTTTGCAAAGAACGGTATTCTATATCATTACTTATTTTATTAGTTAGGTGTTATATTTTGCAAAGAAAGGTATTTTATATCATTACTTATTTTATTAGTTAGGTGTTATATTTTGCAAAGAGAAGTATTTTATATCATTACTTATTTTATTAGTTAGGTGTTCCATTTTGCAAAGAAAGGTATTTTATATCATTACTTATTTTATTAGTTAGGTGTTATATTTTGCAAAGAAAGGTATTTTATATCATTACTTATTTTATTAGTTAGGTGTTATATTTTGCAAAGAAAGGTATTTTATATCATTACTTATTTTATTAGTTAGGTGTTCCATTTTGCAAAGAAAGGTATTTTATATCATTACTTATTTTATTAGTTAGGTGTTCCATTTTGCAAAGAAAGGTATTTTATATCATTACTTATTTTATTAGTTAGGTGTTATATTTTGCAAAGAAAGGTATTTTATATCATTACTTATTTTATTAGTTAAGTGTTATATTTTGCAAAGAAAGGTATTTTATATCATTACTTTTTTTATTAGTTAGGTGTTATATTTTGCAAAGAAAGGTATTTTATATCATTACTTATTTTATTAGTTAAGTGTTATATTTTGCAAAGAAAGGTATTTTATATCATTACTTATTTTATTAGTTAGGTGTTATATTTTGCAAAGAGAAGTATTTTATATCATTACTTATTTTATTAGTTAAGTGTTCCATTTTGCAAAGAAAGGTATTTTATATCATTACTTATTTTATTAGTTAGGTGTTATATTTTGCAAAGAAAGGTATTTTATATCATTACTTATTTTATTAGTTAGGTGTTATATTTTGCAAAGAAAGGTATTTTATATCATTACTTATTTTATTAGTTAGGTGTTCCATTTTGCAAAGAAAGGTATTTTATATCATTACTTATTTTATTAGTTAGGTGTTCCATTTTGCAAAGAAAGGTATTTTATATCATTACTTATTTTATTAGTTAGGTGTTATATTTTGCAAAGAAAGGTATTTTATATCATTACTTATTTTATTAGTTAAGTGTTATATTTTGCAAAGAAAGGTATTTTATATCATTACTTATTTTATTAGTTAGGTGTTATATTTTGCAAAGAAAGGTATTTTATATCAATACTTATTTTATTAGTTAAGTGTTATATTTTGCAAAGAAAGGTATTTTATATCATTACTTATTTTATTAGTTAGGTGTTATATTTTGCAAAGAGAAGTATTTTATATCATTACTTATTTTATTAGTTAAGTGTTCCATTTTGCAAAGAAAGGTATTTTATATCATTACTTATTTTATTAGTTAGGTGTTATATTTTGCAAAGAAAGGTATTTTATATCATTACTTATTTTATTAGTTAGGTGTTATATTTTGCAAAGAAAGGTATTTTATATCATTACTTATTTTATTAGTTAAGTGTTATATTTTGCAAAGAAAGGTATTTTATATCATTACTTATTTTATTAGTTAGGTGTTCCATTTTGCAAAGAAAGGTATTTTATATCATTACTTATTTTATTAGTTAGGTGTTCCATTTTGCAAAGAAAGGTATTTTATATCATTACTTATTTTATTAGTTAGGTGTTATATTTTGCAAAGAGAAGTATTTTATATCATTACTTATTTTATTAGTTAAGTGTTATATTTTGCAAAGAAAGGTATTTTATATCATTACTTATTTTATTAGTTAGGTGTTATATTTTGCAAAGAAAGGTATTTTATATCATTACTTATTTTATTAGTTAGGTGTTATATTTTGCAAAGAAAGGTATTTTATATCATTACTTATTTTATTAGTTAGGTGTTATATTTTGCAAAGAAAGGTATTTTATATCATTACTTATTTTATTAGTTAGGTGTTATATTTTGCAAAGAAAGGTATTTTATATCATTACTTATTTTATTAGTTAAGTGTTATATTTTGCAAAGAAAGGTATTTTATATCATTACTTATTTTATTAGTTAGGTGTTCCATTTTGCAAAGAAAGGTATTTTATATCATTACTTATTTTATTAGTTAGGTGTTCCATTTTGCAAAGAAAGGTATTTTATATCATTACTTATTTTATTAGTTAGGTGTTATATTTTGCAAAGAAAGGTATTTTATATCATTACTTATTTTATTATTTAGGTGTTTCATTTTGCAAAGAATTGCATTTAACACAGTTAAATAAGTAAGGACATTATAAGCCTATTGCAACATTTCCATAATTGACTATAGTTAGACAGTTTGGTGCATATTGATTTCTTGTACAGGTACAGTGGTCCTCCTCTTGAATGCACCACTCCCCCATTTAGTGCCCACCCACTTACTATGGCAAGAATCATTTTTATCACTGTATTCAAATGCACCCCTCTTATTCATCCATCCATTACCCAATGCATGTGGTCACACAGTAGGATTTACAGATAGAAATCTCTTAATATTTGTTGATTTCTGAAATGAACAAAATGAAATTTATCCCAACATGCCAATAAAGTCACTAAGCATTTAATGCAATAAGCTCACAAAGCATTTTGTGTTATAAGCTCACAAAGCATTTTGTGTTTTAAGCTCACAAAGCATTTTGTGTAATAAGCTCACAAAGCATTTTGTGTTTTAAGCTCACAAAGCATTTTGTGTTATAAGCTCACAAAGCATTTTGTGTTTTAAGCTCACAAAGCATTTTGTGTTATAAGCTCACAAAGCATATTGTGTTTTAAGCTCACAAAGCATTTTGTGTTATAAGCTCACAAAGCATTTTGTGTTTTAAGCTCACAAAGCATTTTGTGTTATAAGCTCACAAAGCATTTTGTGTTTTAAGCTCACAAAGCATTTTGTGTTATAAGCTCACAAAGCATTTTGTGTTTTAAGCTCACAAAGCATTTTGTGTTATAAGCTCACAAAGCATTTTGTGTTTTAAGCTCACAAAGCATTTTGTGTTATAAGCTCACAAAGCATTTTGTGTTTTAAGCTCACAAAGCATTTTGTGTTTTAAGCTCACAAAGCATTTTGTGTTATAAGCTCACAAAGCATTTTGTGTTTTAAGCTCACAAAGCATTTTGTGTTATAAGCTCACAAAGCATTTTGTGTTTTAAGCTCACAAAGCATTTTGTGTTATAAGCTCACAAAGCATTTTGTGTTTTAAGCTCACAAAGCATTTTGTGTTATAAGCTCACAAAGCATTTTGTGTTATAAGCTCACAAAGCATTTTGTGTTATAAGCTCACAAAGCATTTTGTGTTTTAAGCTCACAAAGCATTTTGTGTTATAAGCTCACAAAGCATTTTGTGTAGTTAGTTAGCTCACTAAGCATTTAATGCAATAAGCTCATGAACATTTTGTGTAATAACTAACTGGAATAAGTTCAGCAAAAATTGCAAAATGTCGTTAGACATTCTTTGTTTATAATGAAAAGTGAAAGCAATTTGACTAAATGAAAAGAGACAAGGTCCTTTCATCATTACTGCCAAATTTGTTGTTAGAAAGATTCAAATAAACATCATTGAGTTATACATTATATGGTAGTGGGAAAATGGAATGGACAGACAGATGCCATGGCCAGAAGCTTGTGACCAGATTTTATTGGCACATTGGTTTTTGCATCATTTGATGATTATTTTAAATAGTTTGAATAACATTACTCTAAGATTTGTCACATTGATTCTTTAAAATGACTGTGATTTTTAAATGAAAATATGAAATATTAAAAAATTAGTTTTGCCTTTAATACTTTATACGTAATTATTACAATTATTACACACATCTTTATGATCCTGTTTAAGGCTGGTTCCCTGCTACAGAAGGGGTGGCTTTATAAGGGGGGCTGCTGTAGTACAGTTTTATATGTAATGTACTTCATTGTAAGGCAGTTTCACTGTAAGTTGGTATACTCTATGACTTCAGTAGATATCATTATTAATGAAGGAGTACTGTAATTTACTGATTTTGTAATTTCTCAAGCCAGTGATAATAGAAGGATCTGTTGTGTGTTAAATTAGTACTATTTTCGTAATGTTTATTTTTTTTCTACTTACAAATAGCTACAGGTTGCAGTTTTAGTTTGCACTTGTAAAATCTCAGAAATAAATATCTAATTTTGGTCTTTCATTTTTTTTCAAACTTCTGCCATTGCATTTACTAACAGAAAATGTTTTAATCAAGATGCAAGTTTAGGATGACTACACCATTTATGGAATTAGTGTTTCTTCTTGAAACAAGATTTAGGAAGTAAGGTCAGGCTTCAGTATTTTTCTACCCTTTTGGTTTGTATATTATTATAAAATCGTAAGACTATAGTTCATTGTTAGGGCTGTTTGTGTGCTTCCAATATATCTTAGACCTTCAAAGTGCAAGTCTTGGACTCCCAGTGTTCTAAGACAGTGCATCTTGTGAACCTTTGATAACCAGCTTTAGAGATTTGGTTTTTTGCAACTATAAATTCTGTCTTCCCCAGCCATTTCTAAAAGAAAAAAATTGCATTTATCAGAAAGATAGAATTTTCGTATTTAAACATAAAGAATATTGAATGAAAAATGAAATAAAACCAAGATATGGTAATAATTATAGTAAGATTTACGATTACAGAATTATTGAGTTTTGATACAATCATTATAAGCCCTCTCATGGTCTCCCACTTTTCTCTCATATACTCACAATATTCCTCTCAGGAACAATATTCTAAAGACTCGCAGTCCCGGGCCCCATTTCACAATACAGTGTAAGTTTACGCACAGAATTTTCTTAAGTTATAGGCATAAGAAAATCTTATCCTATTTTGTAAGTGTGGTCTAAGAAATTTTTTGCATAAGCAAAATTTTTATATCACACACACACACACATTTAATTATCATACTCATCAAGTACATATATAACTTCTTAATAATTATTCATTCCATGTCAAAACAAGGCTGACTTGAGTAACTGCCCATTGATAATAACCCAGGTAATAAAATGAACCATAGGGTACCCATTTACCATATAAGTTTTCTGTCAGTGTTTATAAAGGCAGCACTCACTTTGTTTTCAAGTTGACAATACTTTTCGATTGAACTTTAAATACATGTACTATTTTGGAGCCAATCAGAGGTCTACCTCTTCCAATAAATAATTGACCTTAATCCCATAGCTTGTTTTCCCATGTGACAACTCTTGTATTGAGTTGCGAGCATGGTACAGGGGCAAATCACAAAGGGAACCACTGTGAAATGTTTATAATTGCATTCTGTTAACTAAAGAACCATTGTCAAATGTTTAGAGTGGTATCATGTTTTGTTGTAGGGTTTAATGCCATTTTCAGCACTAGATAACCTATACATGGAGGCCAGTATTAATGGTGGAGGAAGAACCCGGGAAAACCCCGGAAAGAACCACTGACCCATGAGAAGCTACTGGCCAGCTTTCTTACATGCCCACATTGGCTAAACCTGAGACTTGAACCCATGCAGACAGAGGTGAGATATCAGTGATCCATAACAGTGAGTGCTTTAGACCACTTGGGGCCCTGGCATTACGTTAATTAAAGAACCATTGTGAAATGTTTATAGTGGCATTATGTTAATTAAAGAACCATTGTGAAATGTTTATAGTGGCATTACATTAATGAAAGCACCATTGTGAAACGTTTATATAGTGGCATTTCAGTAATTAAAGAACCATTGTGAAATGTTTATAGTGGCATTTCATTAATTAAAGAACCATTGTGAAATGTTTATAGTGGCATTTCATTAATTAAAGAACCATTGTCAAATGTTTATAGTGGCATTTCATTAATTAAAGAACCATTGTGAAATGTTTATAGTGGCATTACATTAATTAAAGAACCCTTGTGAAACGTTTATAGTGGCATTTCATTAATTAAAGCACCATTGTGAAACGTTTATAGTGGCATTTCATTAATTAAAGAACCATTGTGAAATGTTTATAGTGGCATTTCATTAATTAAAGAACCATTGTGAAATGTTTATAGTGGCATTTCATCAATTAAAGAACCATTGTGAAATGTTTATAGTGGCATTTCATTAATTAAAGAACCATTGTGAAATGTTTATAGTGGCATTACATTAATTAAAGCACCATTGTGAAATGTTTATGTAGTGGCATTTCATTAATTAAAGAACCATTGTGAAATGTTTATAGTGGCATTTCATTAATTAAAGAACCATTGTGAAATGTTTATAGTGGCATTTCATTAATTAAAGCACGATTGTGAAACGTTTATAGTGGCATTACATTAATTAAAGCACCATTGTGAAATGTTTATAGTGGCATTACATTAATTAAAGTACCATTGTGAAACGTTTATATAGTGGCATTTCATTAATTAAAGAACCATTGTGAAATGTTTATAGTGGCATTTCATTAATTAAAAAACCATTGTGAAATGTTTATAGTGGCATTTCATTAATTAAAGAACCATTGTGAAATGTTTATAGTGGCATTTCATTAATTAAAGAACCATTGTGAAATGTTTATAGTGGCATTACATTAATTAAAGCACCATTGTGAAACGTTTATATAGTGGCATTTCATTAATCAAAGAACCATTGTGAAATGTTTATAGTGGCATTTCATTAATTAAAGAACCATTGTGAAATGTTTATAGTGGCATTTCATTAATTAAAGAACCATTGTGAAACGTTTATAGTGGCATTACATTAATTAAAGCACCACTGTGAAATGTTTATAGTGGCATTACGTTAAAGAACCGTTGTGAAACGTTTATAGTGGCATTTCATTAATTAAAGCACCATTGTGAAATGTTTATAGTGGCATTACATTAATTAAAGCACCACTGTGAAATGTTTATAGTGGCATTACGTTAAAGAACCGTTGTGAAACGTTTATAGTGGCATTTCATTAATTAAAGCACCATTGTGAAATATTTATAGTGGCATTTCATTAATTAAAGAACCATTGTGAAACGTTTATAGTGGCATTACATTAATTAAAGCACCATTGTGAAACGTTTATAGTGGCATTTCATTAATTAAAGCACCATTGTGAAACGTTTATAGTGGCATTTCATTAATTAAAGAACCATTGTGAAACGTTTATAGTGGCATTTCATTAATTAAAGAACCATTGTGAAATGTTTATAGTGGCATTTCATTAATTAAAGAACCATTGTGAAACGTTTATAGTGACATTACATTAATTAAAGCACCATTGTAAAATGTTTATAGTGGCATTACATTAATTAAAGCACCATTGTGAAACGTTTATAGTGGCATTTCATTAATTAAAGCACCATTGTGAAACGTTTATAGTGGCATTTCATTAATCAAAGAACCATTGTGAAATGTTTATAGTGGCATTTCATTAATTAAAGAACCATTGTGAAATGTTTATATTGGCATTACATTAATTAAAGCACCATTGTGAAACGTTTATAGTGGCGTTACATTAATTAAAGCACGATTGTGAAACGTTTATAGTGGCATTTCATTAATTAAAGAACCATTGTGAAACGTTTATAGTGGCATTTCATTAATTAAAGAACCATTGTGAAACGTTTATAGTGGCATTTCATTAATTAAAGCACCATTGTGAAACGTTTATAGTGGCATTTCATTAATTAAAGAACCATTGTGAAACGTTTATAGTGGCATTACATTAATTAAAGCACCATTGTGAAACTTTTATAGTGGCATTACATTAATTAAAGCACCATTGTGAAACGTTTATAGTGGCATTTCATTAATTAAAGAACCATTGTGAAACGTTTATAGTGGCATTTCATTAATTAAAGCACCATTGTGAAACGTTTATAGTGACATTACATTAATTAAAGTACCATTGTGAAATGTTTATAGTGGCATTACATTAATTAAAGCACCATTGTGAAACGTTTATAGTGGCATTTCAATAATTAAAGAACCACTGTGAAACGTTTATAGTGGCATTTCATTAATTAAAGAACCATTGTGAAACATAGTGGCATTACATTAATTAAAGAACCATTGTGAAATGTTTATAGTGGCATTTCATTAATTAAAGAACCATTGTGAAATGTTTATAGTGGCATTATGCCAATTAAAAATATTTGCTTATGCATAGAATATTCAGGCTTTGCAGCTTACAAATGAAGTCATCTTTGGTGTTAGTGGATTTTAAAAGGATGGATATTTTCAAGCTTTGATCTTAAACTTATTTTCAGATAGGGTATGCACCTGCCATTTGGTATTTAGTAATGAGTAGAATATGATCTACAATTAAACAAACAAGTGATTCAAGTTTGATAAACAACTAAAATAAGTGTTTTAAGCAATGAGGCATATGAAAATAATGCTTTGATTATAAGGATGCTAAATTTTCAGTTCAAAAAGGTAGAGGGACACACCTATTTCTTTCTAGCTAGAATAACAATTTATGATTTGATTGGTTTTCATAAAAATAAAGGCTGCAAAAACGAGATGAAAATTTCTACTTGTCTAGTATCAAACATTTTTCTTAAAATTGCACAGAAAAAAAATTCCTGTTTCATTTATTTCTAAGAATTTTTTAAAAAAATGCTCGCATTTCAAAATCCTGTAATCACATTGAGAGTTTATTAAATGTCTGTATCTTTGTAGTCTAAAGATGATACCTCTTAGTCTCCCAGTCATTGATTTAAAGGCATTTTGAAGTGATGTTTTTATCAAAGAATTTTTAAGAAACTCAAATTCAGCATTGATATCAACAGCAAAAGAAACAATAGGAACAACTGCCCCTGGTTCTTATATGCCAATGTGGTCACAGCTGAAGACAAAAAAGGTTGGGGAAAATTTTAAATTATTTAAAGCTATACAGACAAGTGTTTTTCTGCCTTCATAAATTCTTTAATAACTTGTACAGCCTCCCCCTATCAGTTGAGGAGTGCCCAGAAATATTCCACCAATGTGGTGCTGACATCAGAGGAAGAAAGTCTGGCAGAATATATTGATGGTCTTCAGTCTTCATCCGCTGATAGTGCAGAAAAGCCGAAAACAAAACAGTACCAGGTATCTATACAGTGATCAAATGGAGAGATGAAAATAACATATTAAGTAAATTTTCAAATTACTTGACGATAAATTATTTGAATATTCAGTCTCACTTAAAGTAACTATTTACATAGTTTTATTAATTTTTGATGTAGGCAAATTGATATAAAAATAATACTTAATGTTGAGTACATCATAAAAAGTGAAGTAAATTGTATCAAAAGTCTAGTGTTAGGAAAAAATGACAAATTTATCTAACTTTTGCCGTGATTTAAGTTGAATGTAAATGTTTGCACATGTGGCTGCTCCAGGTGCAGTTGCCAAAAAACCCCATCAACAATATGTACATGTACAATTGAAAACATTTTATATTAGTGTTTGCCTGTAATAAGTACTACAATAATGGATTTTGTACCTGGGGGAGGCTTAATTTTTATGTGCATTGAAACACAGGTGTAGAGAATGTGATACTCATATACATTCTCCTTTCTGGTAATGAAGATAGTACACAGATCGTGTGCACTATACATATAAATACCCATTTGGTCTAATGTTTCCTTTGGTAAATATCAGTATGGTTCACTTCTTTCTATGTGCCCAAATACACATGCATCATTATTTAAAGCTGAGACAAATGTAGGTTACTTTTTCATTCAGAATGAGTAAACTTTATAATATTCTAGTTTTGAGATCTATGTTAGGACTCCAATTTCCATACTACATAGACCCTGATCGGCCATTAAATAATGTGCTAACAGATCAGGGTCAGTGTTGTTTTTTCCTCTGATTACTCTTAACAAACTGCATTGACCCATGTCTGTTGGCACTTCATGTGAGCACAGGAATCTGGGTCTGTGCAGTTTGCAGTTGGACTTGTCTTGTAGGCAAGTATATATGGTACATTATATACAGTAACTGAAACAATGCATTTTTATTGAACTGATTTGAAACTCTGCCTTCCCCATAATCTGCACATTAGGATTACAGCTAGTTGTGTGTAAGCCATTGACAGTGAACATGCTCTTCCTTACTCATCTTGCACTTGTTTCGTTTGCTGTATTTTTGCCTTATGATAGAATTCAGTCTGTAAAACATGTCTTTGTTGAATATATCTGACAATTTAGGACAAATATCCATAGAATTGATATGATATTGTTCTATACTTCTATATATGTTTTCATGATGAATACGGCTATAACACAACTTGATGTACTGCTTGCACATCAGCTGACACCAGATGTACAGTATTCATATTTGTTTACATAGCTACCAATTTTGTAAAGATTTACTGTTGTTAAATTGAACTAAGCCCTTTACATATGTAAACATTGCAGACTTACAATTATGTAATTAACAGAAAGTTTATTACTTTATTGTACTGATATAATGCTAGCCCATTTTTCATTGAACTTTCAAATTCAGAATTCATTAAAATTATGTAAACAGTTCCTTTAAATGATTTGTTTAGTTTCAGCGTAAGACCTTTTTACCGGAAACCTCCAAATTTTGGAACATGGTAAACTTTTGGGTGAATAGTTGTTTGTGTTTCAGATTTCTGCTGAATATACGCTCAGTATTTTAGAAGTACTAACAATTTAATATCTTATGCTGAGATGATACCTACATTTAATATCTTATGCTGAGATCATACATCCATTTAATATCTAATGCTGAGATGATACAACAATTTAATATCTAATGCTGAGATGCTACAACAATTTAATATATAATGCTCGGCTGAGATGATACAACAATTTAATATCTAATGCTGAGATGATACAACAATTTAAGTATCTAATGCTGAGATGATACCTACATTTAATATCTTATGCTGAGATCATACATCCATTTAATATCTAATGCTGAGATGATACAACAATTTAATATCTAATGCCGAGATGATACATACATTTAATATCTAATGCTGAGATGATACATACATTTAATATCTTATGCTGAGATGATACAACAATTTAATATCTATTGCTGAGATGTTTCAACAATTCAATATATAATGCTCGGCTGAGATGATACAACAATTTAATATATAATGCTGAGATGATACAACAATTTAATATCTAATACTGAGATGATACAACAATTTAATATATAATGTTGAGATGATACAACAATTTAATATCTAATGCTGAGATGTTACAACAATTTAATATATAATGCTCGGCTGAGATGATACAACAATTTAATATATAATGCTGAGATGATACAACAATTTAATATCTAATACTGAGATGATACAACAATTTAATATATAATGTTGAGATGATATAACAATTTAATATCTAATGCTGAGATGATATAACAATTGAATTTTTATTTCTGAGATAATACAACAATTTAATATCCAATAGTGAGATGATACATTTTATTATCTAATGCTGAGATGACACAACATTTAATATCTAATGCTGAGATAATACAACAATTTAATATCTAATGGTGAGATAATACAATTTAGTATTTAATTCTGAGATAATACAACAGTTTAATATCTAATGCTGAGATGATACAACAATGTAATATCTAATGGTGAGATATTGCAATTTAATATCTAATGCTGAGATGATATAACAATTTAATATCTAATGGTGAGATGATACATTTTATTATCTAATGCTGAGATGATACAACATTTAATATCTAATGCTGAGATAATACAACAATTTAATATCTAATGCTGAGATAATACAACAATTTAATATCTGATGCTGAGATATACAATTTATTATTTAATTCTGAGATAATACAACAATTTAATATCTAATGATGAGATGATACAACAGTTTAATATCTAATGGTGAGATAATACAATTTAATATTTAATTCTGAGATAATAAAAAAATTGATTATCAGATGGTGAGATAATATAATTTAATATCTAAATATTTTAATATGGACAATATTCAGTATAGTGTTACAGTATTTCTCACTGAGCAGGTCAAGTAAATGATGAATGATTGGAAAATTGGAAAAAAGTGCACTTATTACTGTAAGGAAGTTTTAGGAAACAGACTTGTCAAAACCTTTTAAAAGTTTTGGTTAGACTTGTCTGGAATTATAATTATACAAGGATGTACTGCTTTGTCATTTTGTCATAAATATCTCTGTTGTGCCACTGAGACTTCCCAGCTGTATACACAGTGCATTACAGAACCTGATTTGTACACAACACTCCACCATTATTTTTTTATTTACAGAGATTATAAAAGCTTATTTACATATGTAAAATATATGAAAATCTACCGATTGAGATAGAATGAATCCAGGTGGGGTTGTATCTAGCAGAGACACATAACAACAGCATGTGAATTTTTTATTTACGATTCAAATAATGAATACATAATTTCTGACACCCTAGACTAATACATTTGGATCATTCTTACACATATAAATTAAACGAAACAATTGCGAAATCTACCCTGCATATGCACAACAAGTTCATCAATAGATTTAAAAATTGTTCTTCAGTAGATACAATAAATGTGTAGTTCACCAACATATATTATAATGAATAGATTTACCAATAAATGTGATTAATATTTGGATTTATCAGTGCATGTGATTACTGTGTTGTTCAGTATCAACAAGTATGATGTTGCATTAGAGTTTACTCCATCTGAGTTGACCAAACATTGTCAAGGACTTTCTGTTGGGATAAAGAAGTATCTTGATTTGGGATTAAAAAGGTCAGATCCTCAAGTGGCTATGATTGAAGAAAAAAAATGGTTTCCACAGAGTAACATTAATTTTAACATCACAGACCTGAACCAAACTTTATGCATGGCTTGCACATGTGATAAGATAGAGAAAGCCTGTTGATTTTATGGTCAAAAAAAAAGAAAAATTCTTTTTCTTTAACAACTTTGTTAGTGCTTTGACCAGAGTTTGTTTTGACGGTAAGTATGAGGCCAGTTGATCTGAAGTAGAAAGTTCAATGGGCAGGGTCAGTGTGATTCAAACAAAAATTAGTTTTGTGCAATAAGTTTTGTTTTCGAGTTCCTTGACCAGTCTTTATGGATGGCTTGCTATTAGGCAGAAACAGAAACCTTTAGATTTTGAGGTCTTAAGTTTCAAGGTCAAGGCCATGGTAAGTTTTTAAAAAATTCTGCATTACCGGTAAGTTTCAGAAAGCATACCATGACCAAAGACTGAGGTCACTGACATCCATTTGTTAATCTCCAGAATCATCTATGCCCTACTAGTGCAAACATACAAGAATATTAAACATGAGATGGGCATATACCGTATGTATTTGCTTATAAATGGGTTTGGCTCCAAATTGCACAGACCCAGAACTGCCATCGCACAATATAATGGCAGATCTGGGTCTATGCAGCTTCTAAAGGAGTAATCAACAAACAGCATAGACCTTGATCTGTAGGCACATTATTCTATGGCAGATCTATGTTTTTGCAGTTTGACTCAACTTATGAGCGAGTATAGATGGTAAATGTACCATTTATGGTACACTTTTTTCTTTATGCAGAAACATGAGCCAAAAGGGAAGAGGAATGCTTCCCCTCCTCCTAAATCACAACCTGACAGGAGGACTTCATCCCCACTGCCTCAAGCTAGACCTGGATCAGGGAAGTTAATGAGGCCACCATCTCCTGATAGCAAGCCACCAGCAGTGCGCAGAACACCATCACCAAGTCCACGAACACCACAGAGATCTGGATCTAGATCCCCCTCACCAAACCTCAGGCGGAGATCCCCATCCCCACGCACCTCCAGGTCTCTGTCTGATGATTCTAATATAGCTGAATCTCTGAAAAGTGAAATTGCTGAGGATCAAGATTCTGATGAAGGATTTAAGGGTATACTTATCTTTGTTGATTGATTTGAACTTACTCAAGACTGTGACCAAATTTTCATGGATAGCAACGATACCTCTGTCCCATTCAAATGTATGTGCATTTTTTGTCAATAACCATCCTCTGTTAAATGTTATGACCTAACTCTCTATTCATAGATATGATGATGAAACACAGCATATATTTACATAGAAAGTGAAGGGTTAAACAAGCTACACTTACACATTTACTTACTCAGTAAGCTGTTCTTTATTTATTTATTTATTTATTTATTTAACCACCATCATTGCCATCGTAACTGCTCCTGCCAAATTAAAAGAAAAGCATGTAATTACAAATGTACATTATAAACAAAATGATCAGATAGTAATTGAAAAATATAAACACAGTTATGGTATTTGCACACTCGCCTATATGTTTGTACTCCCTACGGATTTTAAAAATTAAAAACATCAAGGATATAAAAATGCAAAAAGCTTAGTCATTTGAGTCATCAATTATTACCTGATGATCACTAGGGGGTCCATAACACTGTCACCTTATTCACATTCAAACGAACTGAAACCTCTCAATGTAAACAAGCAGACAGGCTGCTCACTATCCTTTTCTGGTGTCAGTAACAGTAAATTTCAGTAAAAACTCTGTTGGCTGAGTCCAATATTTTCAGTGTCTAGTTTTAATATTACTAAAACAAACTGAACAAATAAAAAGGAAGAACTTGTGTATATATGTGTTCAAAGTGATATAAATCCAACATTTATGGAATTATTGAGATTATCACATCTGTTGCTTGAAAACAGGCTCACCTGCGCAAATATGGTGACCGCATTACTCAAGTTGACAGTGTTTAGGACCCCCTGGCAACAAACAGGTTAGAAATTATACATTTAGTTTAGATTGATTAGGATTACAAAGCCCATGTTTTCTTAGTTAGTGTCTTTGCTTTATAAAGAAAGATCATAAGTTACAAACAGGAGCAGATAATTCAACTTTAAATTTGTAAGGAAATAAGTGGGCCAGTAGTGAACCTTATCATCAGGAAATCAGTGGGTCAGTAGTGGTCCTTATCATCAGGAAATCAGTGGGTCAGTAGTGGTCCTTATAATAAGAAAATTAGTGGGCCAACAGCAGTTATTATCATAAGGAAATAAGTGGGCCAGTAGTGAACCTTATCATCAGGAAATCAGTGGGTCAGTAGTGGTCCTTATAATAAGAAAATCAGTGGGTCAGTAGTGGTCCTTATCATCAGGAAATCAGTGGGTCAGTAGTGGTCCTTATAATAAGAAAATTAGTGGGCCAACAGCAGTTATTATCATAAGGAAATAAGTGGGTCATTAGCAGTCCTCATTTCAAGGAGTCAGTAGGCCAATAGTGGCTCCTGTCATAAGGAAATGAGTGGGCCATTATTAGCCCTTATCAAAATGAAATCAGTGGGCTAATAATGGCCCTTATTATAAGGAAATAAGTGGGTCAGTAGTGGTCCTCATCATAAAGAAATCAGTAGGCCAATAGCAGTTCTTATCATAAGGAAATTGGCGCATGTAGTATAACAATGGGGCTTTCGGACTGGGCTTACTGTGCTTACTGTTTGGGTCATTACTTTTTATACTGCATGACTTGACAATGACAAATGATGTTTTGCATGGTCACTTGCATTCAAGTTACTTTCCTTGATCAATCACACAAATGTTTTCCAACAATGACTGCACACATGCAAGTAATTTCTGATCTGCATTTGGTTGTCAAAACCTTGGTGACTATCATGGTCAGTATTTGAGAACAGATGTGCTTCTGCTCATTGCTTTTCAAGATATTACAACATGTGTGTATAAGCTTGACCTGCACATTGTGTTTTGTTACCTTGAATGGCCTTGGAGGCCTTACTGTCAAAAACCAAGGTTAAGTTGGAACTGCTCACTGACATTGACCAACATCTGTTTGTGGAACATGAAATTTCTATGGCAAGCCATTACAGTCCTGGCATGATCACTCTTCAGATGGATGCATATGACCTCTCAGTCCCAGACAGTTCCATCTTGAATTTTTGCAGCAACAGCTTATATGGATGATGATGTCCAATTCCCATAGACCAGTACAGAGTAGAAACCTGAATTTGAACATTGGATTCATGGTGTGGCAAGCATAACTTCATGGAAATTCATTATCACTTTCATGTGCGATTCCTGTTATTTATTCAGTTTTGTTTGCAAGGCTATTTTGGGAGCCAAACACACAAACATGATATACAGAAAGGCAAAATTTGCATTGTGGATGCTTGTGTTAATCCCTCCAATAGCTGCAAAAACATGTTTGTTATAATTTGTGAGTTTTGGAAGCACATCTTCACTGTCGTTTCTCACGCTTACCGCAGACTCATATGAATATAGTGTTCAACAGTTATCATGGAAAATAACTACCCAACTAGGTTTCAGTACATCAAGGTGTGTCGTCATAGCATTTCAGACACAGCTCAATGCATGGTGGACATCTCAATAATAAAATGATATTTGATAATTTAGGAGTGTCTAAAGATTCTCTGTGGTTAAATGATCAGAAGCCCTCAGGAGAACTATTACTTGACTTAGACAACAATCATGTCACACATGCATATCTCAAGCTGGGTCAGGATCAGAGAGAAGATACGGGTCTGCAGATTTCCCATTAAGACTTTGCTATGTTTTACCTGATTTATTACTTTTCGCTGGAACATCTGGACCTGTACAGACACTCTGTGGTCAACATGCATTTTCATGCATGTGTTACTAATCTGCCTGCTGACCCCATTTTCCCAATGCAGATGCATTGCTGTGATTCTGTCTCTTTGAGGGTACAGACAGCTGGATACGATTTTTTGATGCATTTGTGAAAAAGTCCTATTTGTTGTTATTGAACAGCCTGATTAAAGGTAATGTCCAATCACAAAGGTAAAGTTGGACTCAAAGTAACTTTAAAAAAATAGATCACAATGCAAAGTGATTTTACTGTCACATTAAGCTTTCTCCAGCAAAGTTAACTGGAGTTATCCCTGTGTGAGTGACCAAAGCACAACTTGATCAGCTCAGTGCATCCAAAACAGCCAAACAAAAGAACACATCACTGACATTAAAGTTATCCAAGTTAGACGTGATGCAGCTGCAAAAGCCTGTGGAATTTTTCCATTCTTCATGGCCATTCCAGCATTGTCAGTGGCTGCATTTCCCACGATTGCAAAAGTAGTCACATTATGAGCCATCAAAACTGCATCCAGGATGGCTCTGAAAAGGGCAGTGGGAGGAGGATGTATAGCATCTCACAGATCAGTAAGAAAGGAAAAGGTCTTCAATTATTCAGTTGTTGGAACCAAAGTTCCTGAATGGAAGTGTCCTTTGATTGTGGTCCTGCCACTGATGACTATGAAAGCATATTCGTTTGACTAATTTTGATTTAATCATGATGACAAAGTCACTTAAGTAGCTCTGATGTGTATTTATTCTGGATGAACTTGCGTCGATGATTCCCCACATACAGAAAACAGATTTCATCAACATGGATTTGACAACATTTACCTTTGACACATTGGGTTGCATACATGGTAACACCTCAGAATTATACGGGTTTCCACACCATGTAAAGTTGTTATTTGGCCCAGGGGCTAGTGCCAGACAACAACCACTGTGTTATTCAATGCTGCCAGTACAAACTTGGATGGACAGCACAATATGTGAACATCTTGTTGATAAAGCACTTCCCGCACTTGTGGGAAGCAAAGTTTCCTTGAGCCCAACCCTACAAACATTTATTGATTTTATATTATCACTTAGAAGCTACACTTAAAAAATATGCAAAATACCAATTACCATTTATGGACACGAAAGCACAGCGATCTAATGGGATACTGTGGATCTGACAAGGTTTGCCAACAAAGCAGATTTGAGCTCATCAGCTGGGTTGTTGTTGTTGACCTGGGTGAACTAGTGATTTTGCAAACTGGAAAACTGCAAACCTCAAGCGTGGTATTGAAAATGTTGTTTTGAAGCTGGGAGGAACCATTATGAAGGACATTGGTGAAATCACAGAGAACAAGGGAATTAGAGACTGGTGTGTTGTAACTAACAGCTGGACAATTTATATTCTCATCTGCTGTGGAAGGCTTTGATAGACCTAAAAGTTGCTTCTTAAATGTGCATGAGTCTGGATTATCTTTATTATTTTTCTTTATTTACATTGTGGGCAGGGTGCAATTGGAATATTGATAATTAATTGCCAGTGTGATAGATCATCTGTAAGAAATGCCGTCAGAGGTGGTAATGTTATATCATCTTTCGCATATGCAGTATCAGTAAAAGTAGTCACCTGAGATGAAATTTATTTAAATGGACTCAACATCTCTCCTGATGGGTACTTAACCATTTTTGGCATTTGTATTTAAAATGAGATAAATCATTTCATAATAAATGATGGATTCTGAATGTGTTGATTAGTTTGTGGAATTTGCTGACAGAGGTGTTGGATTGGCTGACCCATAACACTAACATCAAGCGTGATATAATGCCTCTTGTCGATGAATATCTGTTCAAAGTGGTGTTAACAATCCTAGTATGCAGTGAAATATAATCTTGGTAGGGACCAAATAGAAACTGACGATTGGGACCACCCTGATATATCAATACCAACTCTAGGCCAACTTGGTGTTTTAGCATTAAACAAGGCATGGTTGCAGACTTCACTGCCTGGCATAAAAATATCCAGGGATTGTTTTTAGAATGATGAAGTAGAATTCACCAACAAATCCACCCCTGTGAATTAATTTCTCATTGATTATGTTAAACCAACACTGACTTGACTAAGAAAAGCAAAATCTTCACTAATATTCAACAAGGAAACACATGTCCATGTAACAGTTCTTTGGCTAAAATAAGAATGATCATTTCAGACACCAATCAATGGTGTAATCAATATGGTTGTAAGTGAACATGCTACATGGCTCCCAGAATGTACATTCACCAGCACCTTAAATATTCCTCAATTAAATATTTTCTATGATTGTATAGCGGTTGTAGAAGTAAAAACGGGTAATTAGTTAGAAGTACTTCTGTGTTTTGGACCTGAATAAGGACAGTCTGTTGTGTAATTACACTGTCGATCACATTTTTACTAGGAGAACTATGATACACCCTCAGAATTACTAACTTGAAAAAATAATCTTAGCTGAACAACAGCTGCAGGATAAAATCACTAAGGGAACCATGGTACTCTTGAAATATAAACACGTTTTATTGTGGATGCAATTTGTGAATTTGAAAGGAGGAACAACCGTTGGCCTTAGTGTGGTAGGAATCATGACAAGGGCAGCTATTATAGATACACCAATCGGAATTGTTTCTGAAGCCATATCAATAGTAACTGGGGTGACTGGCAGCATTGGTAAAGTAATTACATTACAGTTAACTTCACATGAATATGGGTCTACTCAGATTTTCTGATGGTGGCATAAAGTTTGCTCAGCACAATTTGTAAGCTGTACTTGATGACTACTGAGGATAAAATGATTAGCATGGAGTTTGTAATGGTGTTGTTCAAATTAGAAAACCACTGATGTCTCGAAGTACTGATATGGAACTGGGGCCTTAGTGTCCCAAAACAGGTATCCTATTTACAGGCAGTAAAAACCAAGTAAATATTTGCCGGTGTATATAGATCTTGCTGCAAACTAACACCATTGTATTGGTCTGACTGATGCACCTCTTGGTATCTAACTTCACTTGGGTGCACCAGTGGGAGATTCTCATGCATGAGGCTCATTGTTTGCACTAGTTTCTGAAGGGTAAAATCATTTATGCTTGCAGATTTTGCTATACAGATTCATTCATGCAACCAAAGAGTGTACGATACGTTGATAAAATAACACCATTTTTTGCAGCAGACATAAAGATAGATTTGTTTGTTGCATTGGTGTGTGTGTTTTAGTGTTTTTGTCGCTATAATAGATGTGTCCCTTTACACTAACTTTGTAAGTCTCACTGCATGTGTAAATAAAACATTTGAGTGTGACCTGAGAGATACAAATTTTGTTGAGTCATGTGGTGGTATAGATGGTATTGACCTAGGTCAGTAAGCTGGGTCCAAAAGTACTGTGGGTCAATAGTGGTTCTTATCATAAGGAAATCAATGGGTCAATAATGGCCTCATCATATATCTTGTCCTTTTTATGACATAAATAAATATTAATTGTTGATAATCAAGTTCTGGTCTGATTTTAGGTTTATATGAGCTTTTCTTAAATCTATCTTTAGGAGTCAATGATAGGCCTAACTTCAACATTTGATTATTTGTAACCATCTGATCATAGACCAGAAGAGCTAATGGTCTGTGCATCTGTCTGTATGCACAAGTTTGTTATCACAGATCCTCCTGAAATACTTGGACAATTGCCATGTAACTTCACATAAATTAACATTTTTTTTATTGATACTCCTTTAGGATCAATGATCATATAAACACGGACTTTCACGATAAGACATCTTATGATGTCTTGTTGGTTCCAAGTAAAAGTGGTGCCATTCTGATATCCGGTATGGCCACCATGTCAGTAATCTTAAAACTCTCATGTTTTTTTTAGTCCTAAGTAGAATGTTGTATTGACATAGTGCTTTCACCAAACAATTTTTTATGGTGTCTTGTTGGTCCTAAATGAAAATGGAGCCATTCTTACACCCATCATGGTTTCTGCAATGGCCTTATTCAAAATCTTGTTATCATTACTCCTCTTGACAGGATAGTCATATAGACATGTGGTTTTCACTAAAAGACTGTTTATGATGTTTAAATAAAGATAGTGATGATCTTACAAACAACACTCAAAAAGCTGTCATAGCAGCCATCTTGAAATTCTTCTTCCTGAAGAATATGAGAGATTTATGCAGCAGTTATTTAGAAGAAATGGTCTTGTCTTGAATTTCTGAAAATTCCTTTCAAACAGTAGAGCACCAGGTCCATTGAGAGATAATTATTTATTTGAAAATGGTGAATTCCCATTTTAGCAATTTACTCTGTATCATCTATTTTTAATAATGGTCAGTGGGACTTTGGGTATATAACCAATCGAACATCTGGTTTCAGAAGTGAAAACTTTTAATGCATTACACATTTGCTAGTTCACTGCAAAACAAAAAAAATGGCCATAGCTGAAGAGTAAGATGATGCAGGTAGGTTTGATTCCAAAATACATATAAAATGCCTGAAAGTTTGTGTTCCATTTTTTTTCCCTGCAGTATAATTTGTTTGGCTCAGCATTTAGTAGCAACCATTTGATGGGCATGGAGATGGTTAATTCCAGTCACTCCTTTTGGTGGAATTAGTTTTGTTGTTTTCTGGTCTGTAAATGTTATCAAATTAAATATCCACAAGAAACAAATAATATATTAAAGAAAGTTACCCTTCCTTTAAAAGTTTTGCACCTAATCTCAGGGCATTCCATATTTCTCTGTAGTGAACATTGTGATGGATCTGGATGAATTGGGTCCTGTCACTGAAGATCTGGATCCCCCATCTACAAGAAAATCCAGAAAGGACCAAGCTGTGTCTTTCAAATCTGGTAAAACCAAGAAAAAGGACAAGACCACTGTTACTGACACATCCCCATTTAAATCCTCACAGATGACTTCAGGTTCTCCATTCAAGAAATCCGAGTCCAAAAGTCCATCTCCTGTGAAAGGCAGAGAAAAACCCTCAGAATCCAAACAAGATTCATCCTCACCCAATAAAAAGTCTAGAGGGGAAAGTCCATCCCCATTCAGAGCTTCTGGCAAAACTGGAGTTTCTCCATTTAGAGCTTCAGAACCCATGGTAGCAGAGTCACTATTCAAAGCTACCTCAAAAACTGAAGATTCAGTTTTCAAGGCCACAGCTAGATCAAGCTCAACCTTCAAGGCCTTAGAGAAAGGCCGGAGGACCAATGTTAAGGATGCTGAGAAGAAAAAAACTCCTGACTCCCCAATCAAATCATCTCTGAAAAACAAAGATCAATCTTTTTCAGAATTGTCAGATCACAGGCAGAAAAAGAAAAAAAAAACTGTGGAATTTAAAAAAGATGATGATTTTTTCAGTGCTTTTGGGCTTCAGACTGTGGAAGATCTTCTTGGTCCCGCAATTAGTAAAAAGGACAAGGATGAAGAAAGTGTTGCTAGTGAAGTGTCTGAGGCTAAATATGATTTTACGGAAGAAATTAAGACTGAGATGTCTGAAAAAGTTCCTGTGTTTGGGAGTAAATTCCGTGCAGTAGATTCTGCTTCAGAAGTGGCCTCAGAAGTTGAGTCTCGGAGAACATCATACTCTGAAGATTTTGAAAGTATTTCTGAAAGGATTGGAGCTAGTAGTTACATAGACAAGACAAAATCAGCATCTGAAATTGAGACACACTACACTGGAGAAGAGACAGGTGGTGAATACACAGAGGAGTTTGACAGTGACACAGAATCTGTGGCTACAGTTTCCAGGACCTCAGAGACATCAGAAAAGACCATAACAGATAGTTATTCCTACTCAGATGAGGAAAGCTACACTAAAAGGTACAAATATATTTTCTAAATCTTAGTTCTGGACAAATTGGGTATTTTGTTACTAGCCTGGCTTCTTATAAAAATCTATACTGACTTGCAGCTTTTTCAATGTTCAAATGTTATTAATACACTAGCATTGGATGTACAGATGTAGTACATGTTGTTTGTGTTTCAAGGACTACCATTTTGTAGCTGTTGGGTATATCATTATATCCTTAATAATGTTATGAATAATGAGTATATACAGATTGCTATGTGCAAACTTTGCAGTGTCACATCCAAGTGATGGGATCGCTTGATTCACACATTTTGTAACTTGCTACCATTAATATTTGCATAAAGGGCAGTAGAAATCATGTAAAAATATCGATGCTTAGCATATTTTCCACTTTTACTGACTTGCTTAAATTTTATCTGTTGACACCTAAATATTTTGTTAATTTAGCAAACAACACACTGCCAAGGAATTGTTGTTGCTGTTGTGGGCTTAATGCCATTTTTCAGCACATGATAGGTTATTCATGGTGGCCAGTATAACTGGTGGAAGAAGAACCTGGGAAAACCCCAGGGAGAAACACTGAACCCATGGGAAGCTACTGGCAAGCTTTCTTGCCTACCCACATATGCCAAGCCAGAGACTTGAACACATGCAGACAGTGTTGAGATGGCAGTGATTGGTGAGCAATTTAGACTACTCAGGATCTTAACAAGGAATCATGTTTCATTATAATGCTGACATTCATGTAGAGGTAAGATGGTTTTGTTAACAAAAATACATAACAGGATTCATTGTACATTGTTTGGCTACTTATGATTGTTTGCATCTTTCTTAGCTTATCTGTCTGTGATTAAAAGATGGATTCATATAAGAAGTGACCTGCTAATAGATTGGTTTCTTTTGAGAGGTGCTTGTAATAAAGGGACCTATCTGTATTGTGGCAGTTTATAGTGATGTGTAGTACTGCGGCATCATGCCACAGTCATGTAGCATGATGTCCCACCCAGTCTCATTATCCTGACACCAGGCCGACTAGTCCTAAAACTAACATTGTAATGCTGAGCGCCAAGCAAGGCACTTGCTAGTACCATTTTTGTAAGTCTTTGGTATGACTCAGCTGGGGTTAGAATCTCGCACATCCAAAGCAGATGCTCTAACCACTTAGGCCACCAGTAACAGAAAGAAGCATAACCAATAAGTTTTGTAAAACTTAACAAATAAATTAGTTATCAAAGTTATAAAATAAAAATGTAAGAGGAACTCACATTATTAAGAATTGAATCCAGAATAATCCTACAAAGCTCTGTTAAAGTCCAAAAAGAATCAAATTTTCCGAATCAGCTTCAGATCCCCAAATGTGCATATCACAGTGGTATTGTCGAGAAATCATTTTAATAATTCACAGTAGTCCCAGAATAGTATTTTAGTCCAATGAGCACTTTGTAATTCCATTGAATGTCAAATGTCTCCTCTCAAATTATCTAAACACACTTTTTTTAACATATGAAACAAGAATCTGAGGCAGGAATGAATACAAAATAGGAATGAATTGATTGCTCAGTTCTCTCCTTATATACACCTTCAAAAATCTATTACGACTATATGTCACATTATACCCCACATGACAGATTTCACTACTCAATCTAATATTTCACAATACTTATTCATAGGACCTTACCCATCCAATGGGAAATAACTTAATTCTTCAAAGAACCGATCTGACCCCACCAGCCCATGAGAAATTACCTCAAAGTTGTTGACAGGTTTTATTATTAGAATTTGACAACATATATTTATAGATCCTTTGCCATCTACAGGCACTGTAATATCTTAAAATAGAATCTATACCTGTGTACAAAATTAATTACATAATAATCACTACAATACAGTAACTGTAAGGCCAAATTCTTTTAGGTCACAGTAATACTAATGCTTGGTTTTATCCATGGTCACTTAGATCTTTGAGAAGCAAGGATTCTTTCTGTTATTGTACTTCCTTTGGTGTTATTGTTGTGGAACTAAGAACCCAGTTTATCAATGAGGCTTAGATGAATCCATGTTGTCTGTTTTTGGGTCAAGATGATTACAAGTGCTAATTGTTATAAACCAATGCTCCAGACCACTAGACATTTGCTTTTATGCTGCACATTAAAGAGATTTTGTACTTTTATTTGGTTGCATGCTGCACATGGTCTATATATTTCATATTTTGTTTGATGTTAGGTATTTACCAGTCCTATTAGCATGGTATGAAAAAACCTGCTTTTGATACAGAAAGAAAAGAAGATGGACTGAAATGACTCACAGGGCTTACATAAGAAATGGGAATTTCACTAGGCAGGCTTATGTAGTATTGTAAGAAAACGACTTATATATCCCCCCAAATGATCAGTCCTTATAGTGTTACAACAAGCAGATAATTGAATGTAAGATCATGTTACAACAAGCAGATAATTACATGTAAGATCATGTTACAAGCAGATAATTACATGTAAGATCATGTCATGCATAGGCCTCACACAAAATAAAAATCATCTTAGTCTTTCATACAAATATTGATTAAAATCAGAAATACATCCTATTTGGTGGTTGGAAGCTTAGCTAATCATGTGCAGGATTACATCATTAATATGTGTGGATCTTGCTTGTAATGATGAAATATATTATATATCTTAATGATCTAAGCCTACATAGCAAATTTTACCAAACCTGGATCAGAAATAGTCTTTAGTGTGCTAACAACCTCAGCCAATCACATGCAAGATCACCTCATTAATATGCAAGTATTCTATGAATTATCAAATTCATACAAGATCTTAAGCACATACTCCTATATTTGAAGTTTGATGAAAATATTTTTTTTAAATATGACTTTCACAGCCAGTCAAATACAAAACCACCTCATTGATATATGTGGATCTTGCTCATTACTTAACTTGTCCAAATTCTTGAAGATAATACAGTATCATCAGAGGCTTTATCATGTAAGCAAATATTCAATATCTGTTCAAAATTGGATTAGCATTATAAATTCTAGAGTTGTAACAGGCTCAGCCAATCAGATTCTTGGTCACCTCATTAATATGTATGGATTTCATTCATTATTGAAGATCTGGATGATAAATGCATACATTCCAGGTTTGATCAAAATTACATTTCAAATAGGGTTTTCAGAATGGTAACAGGCTTATTTGCTAGATTACCTCATTAATATGTTTGGATCTCACTTTTATTATTGAATCCATCCAGTATTTTTATTATGTTAGCCGTTATTTCAGATTTGATCAAAATTGGATCAAAAATATATCTCATCAGTGGTAATAAGCTCAGCCATTCTTATGCAGCATAGCGGTAATCTCATTAATATGCATGGGTCTTCCACATTACTGAGTTTATCCATGATTTTAATTGTATAAGCAAATATTCCCACTATGATCTAAATTGGATTTAAAATATGTTTTTCAGAGTGGTAACATGTTTAGTCAATCAGGTGCTTGCTCATTATGGAAATTGTCCAAGATTTTAAAACAAACCCATGTGACAGGTTTAATTGAAATTGATGATACATGAAGGATGCCGTGCTACATCTAAAAATATAATTTGGCTTTATGGCCATGTAAGCTATAATCAAGCAGAGTGACTTCTAAATATATCTATAAATGGCATTTATTTATTTGTCACATTTTTACAGCATTGTTCCTTCTACTTCATCAAAGTTTGAGAAGCCAAAGAAATCAACAGAGACCAAGTCAGCAGGAGCCCAGACAATGACCGATGCTTTACATTATCATTGGAACATATATGGCTCTGGATTTGCCATTCCAGATACTGCCCTTGGACTGGGATTTGTGGACCCCACTCCAATTGCCACTCATGTGGTGTCATCTGATGCTTTGGAAGGTTTGCGTCTTAAAAATCATCTTACAAAAAGTCATTATTGTATAGCATTATTATAAATTGTTCTACAATCAGTCATTACATTTTATCATTAGTGGCACTCTGCAGTTTGCATAGGGCTAGATTTAAAAAAGAACAGAATTTCCCAGGTTTTCCTCACTGGCTGTTTAAGAAAGACTTTGTGTATCTTATGTATGTTAAAAGTACATTTGATTCCCTTTATTAGGGTGCATGATTGATGGGTGTGATTTGGGTTATAGAGTATACAGCTTGGCCCTACTTGAAATGTTCACTTACCAAAAAAACTGCTAGCTCTTCTTGGTCCTTTTCACTTTCTGGACTTGAGCTAAATTAAAAAAAAGAAAAGAATCAGAGACCTTTTTAACCTTTGAAATATTTTGTAATTCATTCATTGCACTTTCAGAAGCTGTTATTGTTTAATGTGGAAAAATTGTCCCTATTTTAATAACTGAAACAGTATTTTAGATTAAATTTGAATTTTGGAGCAGTTATTTGGCTAACTTGGTGCTTAGATCATATACGTTATCCACAAGTACAACATTCAGAGACATTTCACCCACAATGCATGAAATAACATAGAGATATCCCAGCAGTTTCTCCAGTATGCATGTTGTAAATACAAACAACTTCACCTTACATGTCAGTCTCTCAGAAGTTCATATTACCTGTAGAGTGCCCCCATTATTGTAGAGTGTTTCAACCAGTCATTACATTTTAGCATGATTGTAAAGTGTCATTTTGAGAACAATTTCTTTTCTATATTGCAAATATATGTCCATGTTGTATCAAGATGTAGTACATTCTGTTTTTATATGGTAAAAAATGACAAAAATGATTTTAATTTATGTTTCTGCTTTGTAAAAAAAAAAGTCAGTTTATGTGGGTCATATTGTGTATCCCTTCTTAAATAATTAACTGGTTGAATCATAAAATTTTGCAGTGTTCATCCTTGAAAATCTTGGGATCAAAAAATAATGTACTATCTTGCAACAAATATTTAGCTCTAGTGTAATGTTGGGAAGTGTTCACAGAAGTTAAAGGATAATAGATGATTAATCCCTACCTTGAATAAGCAAGCAGATTAAGGATTGGTTGAATTC
The DNA here is from genome assembly GCA_028554795.2 of Sinohyriopsis cumingii. NCBI lineage: Eukaryota > Metazoa > Mollusca > Bivalvia > Unionida > Unionidae > Sinohyriopsis > Sinohyriopsis cumingii. The sequence goes on from CM068824.1 coordinate 69,519,764, forward strand.
AAGTCTTAGTGTAGGAACAAAATCTTTGATGCATTAATTAAATGCTTAAGGTCCTGTATAAAGTTACATTGTAAATTACTTCACTTTTTCGTGTGGTATGGGCATTTCTTTCCAAATAAATTATCATTAATTCATTTATTGATTATTCCCCATATTTTTTTTAGATAACTAGGGATTTCAGATTAAGCTTTTCCATTTGGATTCCTCCCATCCATCCTGTCATCCATCTCTCTCATGTTGTTACTACCATGTGTTTATTTCAATAAGCTGTCAGCTAAATTTCATGTGAACTTAATACTGAGATCATTTGTCACAATTTGGCATGATATATTATTAAATATTATAAATTTTTATGTCCACCTAGCATACATATTCAGTGGTTCATTCATGCATTCATCCATTTTTATGTCCCTGCCAAAATGCAGAGGACATTATGTTTAATACAATGTTGTCCATTAATCTGCTTTTGTTTTTGCATAATAACTTGATTCATCCACCATCTACAGTTAACAAACTCTGTTGATGGCTTGTACTTGGAGTAAAGAAGAATCCTATTGATTTTGGAGTCAAGAGATCCAAGTTCAAGGTCACTCACTGCAAGAAGAAAAAATGGTGTCCATGCACCAATTAGAGTTCTCCACCACCTGCTTTTACAAACCTATTTAGGTGGCTTACATGTTGAATGAGGAAGAACTGTATCAAATTTTGGGGTCAAAAGACTGAAGGTAAAGGTCACTGACAGAAAGAAGAAAGTGGTTTTTTTTGTATTACTTGAGTTCTCTATTATCTGCACCTGCCAAACTAGATAAGGCTTGCACTTGTGGTAAAGATGAACCTGATAGGTCAAAGGTCAAGATCACTGTGACTGAATGATAGTTTTAATACAGTAATATAAATTCTGCATAACCGACCTCGATTAAATTTTGAGGATGGCGTACATTTGCGGTAAGGAACAAACCTATTAATTTTGGGGTCAATGATCAAGGTAACTGCTGCTGAAAAAAAAGGTTTCTGCACAAAAATTTCCGGTTCTCAGCCAAGCCTAGGTAATGTAGATGACTTACACACAGATGAAGAAAGAAGCCTCTAGATTTTAGTTTCCAGACATCAAAGGTCATTGTCAGTGCCTGACAGAAGAAAGATGATTTTCTAAATTAAAACTTTAGTTGTAAACATACTTTGGTTAGATTTTCTGGCGATCTTGCACTTGAGGTATGTAAGGGGCCTATTGACTTAGAGGTCAGTGTGTTAAAGGTCAAGGTCAGTGTGACTTGGAGAAATTTGGTTTTGCAGAATAACTTTTGTTGTAGAGTAAGTTTCTTGACCAAACCATGTGGGTAGTTTGCACTTATGGTAATAAAGAAGCCTTTTGGATTCTGGGGTCTAAAAATCAGTTGTATGGCTAATAAGAAACTAATGGTTTCTTCTCAGTAAGTTTAGTTCAAGACTGCATTCCTTGACCAAACGTTGAGGTGACTGAGATCATTGATCACATTATCAACTGTACTCTACTAGTGCCAGCAAAGAGGATAACTCATATATATGCTACAGTCCTCATGTTTTACCATTTATTGTACTCATCTGTTAATTGATGTGGGATCTGTTTACCATAAACTTGAAGGAACCAGTGAAATTTGTTAACAGAGTACCTTGTTGTAACTGGCATAAATAACATTACCGGATATACTCAAATATAAACCCATTCGCGTATTAGCCAACCCCACCAAACTGAATACATGTAGGTATAAACACTAAAAAGTGCATGACCCACGTATAAGCTGACCCACAACTCTTTGACATCATGCGGTAAGTTCTAAATGCATTTATTTAGACAAACTTATATTAACAAAAATTATTAAAAAGAAATGGTATAAACATGTATGAAAAGTAATTTATTTAATTTTCTGTTTTCTTATTGTTTCTGCCTAATTTAGATTTGTGTATAACTTATCGAATGTTGACAAGAATTGAGCATTCATGAGCTGCTGTAACACTACCTCTCCCATTTGACTTAATTATTTTTTGTTTATGCAATATTGCATTGGACATTTTATATCAGTGCACCAGTAATTATGTGTTTATTTTGCCTTGAAATTGTAAATACCCAACTCCTTAAAATGTGATCCCAGTATGACAACACAACGAACAACAATACGGTTTGATTCAATGTTCGCAATTAGGCAATAGAACATATTTACATAATGGCACCACTGCATGTACATTGTAGGTTTAAAAATGCGCTGAAAGAAGTACATCCCTTGGAGTCGAATCATGGGCACCACTGCACTAAACTGTAACAATATCTCAAAATACAATAAAGAGGTTTCAAAAATAATGCTTCAAAAATTATGCTAATGCCGTAGAAGCTGAGTTGCTGTTTGCTTTGATGTAAGCGACCTTACACCATACCCGTCAACTCTCATGCTGGGAGGAAAAAAACTTTAGTTTTTTAGATGTTGTTCCACGCCTACCTCCCAATTTCATAATATTTCCCCGATTTTTGCAGAGAACTCTTGATTATTACATTATATCTTCGATTTTCATTTATCCTTAAAAAGAAAAGTCTTACATAAATAGATATATCGTATGCAATCCATGGAAGCCATGTTCTTTTGTATCACCTGTAAAAATTGTCGTGACGAAATAATTACTTTACTAGAAAGAATTCGATTCTTCAGTAAATAGAATGTTATGTTTAAACATTACTCACATAAATTATTATTTTTTTTTACCTCTACAAGAATACAAAAATCAGAAAAAAAAACAGAACAAAAAATAAACCACAATAATAAAACTGTCGACAATTAGTTTCAATCCCAAGAATGATCACCATGAATGCTGTAACTCCATATGCTATAGCGCCATTGCCATTAAAGAAACTTAACACTAGTGAACACCTGGCATTTTTATACCATTGTTAAATTAAAAAAGGAATGAAAATAAATAACATGCAGCATATTTATCCTCAAGAGACTAATTCAGACTACATATGTTTATAGTAAACAATACTAAATGCCTTACGAGTTGACAATAAGGAAATAAGGTAGGATATATGAGGGGAAAATTGTTGCAACATGTACAGTACCGTGGGGCTGCCTATTTAGGTATCTTTTGGTTCACCAAAATTGGGAATCTTTATTTGCCAATCAGTTGCTGATGCTTGCTTAACACACAGTAGTGTGGAAGATGGTTTCTTTGAATTATGATGGAGGGCCAGTTGTTTTCACAAAATAGTTGCATCGATAAGCAGGATAAACTTTTAATTAGTTGCTCTGGCTTTGTTGCTTGTTTATGTTTATTTAAGACTAACCTTTAGTTATTGTGCAGTTTGGCCACAGCTGACTTGAATATGAAAATAGGGCATGTTCTGGGGGAAAATAAGGGGTGTCACAGGGAAAACGGCGCATCCTTTGTGAATTTCATGCCTATAGGACACGTAAGATCAGTCAATATTTAGTGAAAACACAGTTTTAAAAATGCCACAAAAAAACTACAGATTTTAGGTCCCTTTCTCCCTATTTTTTTTTATTCAGTTGCCCTACTTGGATTTTGACAAGTTTACAGGTATGACTTACACCCCATTTACAAAATTACAGTATTTGTGCTAATAAAAGGCAATTACACATCAATGTACTGGTATAGTTGCTGGTCAAAATTCCCTCTTAACACAAGCCAGTTTCAGGGTTTTAATGATTAACTCGCCTATATTGTTGTCGGAAAACGAAAGACAAATCAGGCCAACTATCAACAAAGTAGATGCAAAAACATCAAGCTGTCCATTGTGTGGAAAGTTAGGATGTTGTTCAGCCAAAACACAAAACTAAAGTAGATTGATGATGATTAGTTGATTATAATGAGAATTTTAGCCTTTATTATTACTACTCTTCATGAACATGTAAGGTATGCTGGTTATGTGCCTTGTAAAATTAAATGTGCATACATGTTAATAAATATTACCTCGGTTTGAGGATCGCTTATATGATTGAAAATGAGTAACTTTTGTGCACGTGATTTAATGTAAATGTAACAGCTATTAAGGACTAGCTGAAATGTTATCTGGAAGAATGCAGTTTGTTAAAAGCAATGAATAAAGCAAAATCTGCATCTAATATGTTTGGGAACAAATAAGGATTTCAGTGATGGTATGCACGCTTTGCACTGTGTAAGTACTGTACATTATAGTTCAGCCCGATCTCCTGGGTAAACTCAACTGGCCTGTGAATTATGAAGTCTGTATTTACCTTGATTTAATTTAGTGTTGGAGAAATCAGAAAATACACACATACAAAATAATAACAAAATCAATCATTGTACTTTATAACAGTTTAATAAGTGTGGGGACACCGAAAATGATTTTGTTTTTACATGCATATGTTATAGGACATGGAAAAAATTATTTTTTTATGTCCCAAGATTTACAGCCATTACAAGCATAAAAACTGTCAAGTTTGGACACTGGCCCGCGGATAAGCCGACCTGTCTTCTTCCAGGGCCTTATTTTTTCCTAAATTATTTGGCTTATACGCGAGTATATACGGTAATTGACATATCAAATTACATATCAATCACTCTCACATGTGTCCAAGTCTTTGTTAAATCTTGGATGTAAAAAGGTTATCTTTATATCCAGTCAATCTCTTTACAGCCATGACAGCATACAGCCTGCCATGTAAAAAGGTTATCTTTATATCCAGTCAATCTCTTTACAGCCATGACAGCATACAGCCTTGCCATGTAAAAAGGTTATCTTTATATCCAGTCAATCTCTTTACAGCCATGACAGCATACAGCCCAGCCATGTTGGCTCTACACGATATGCTGAAACAACAGCTTCAGCTGACCCGGGAGTTTATTGAGAACCAGAAGTACCTTTACAAGTCTTATGTAGAAAATATTGAGAGCTCGTACAGATACACCACCCTTAAAGACACAAAAAAAGTAAGAGTTTTAACTACCTTTGTCTTGCTTTCATATATCCAGGAATGATAACATCTCTCACTTGTCCCATATACAATTCATGTATATTAAAGATTTTAGATGTTTGTTGGATTGAGAATCTGTTACCCATATTATCCGAATTCATTGCTTAGTGACATGAATGTGTAAATAAACTCATGTATACAATGTGAACTACATAGTACATTGTGGGATAGTCAGCAAAGACCTTACATGGATCAGACAAAATGTCTGCCTGTGGGCTGAGTAACTCTTTTGCTCACTAGAATTCTTCTTAACACTTTCTGAATGTAAAGGATTGGCAATAAATGTGGATGATAACATACAAATTGGTTTGAAATATTTATTGTAATCAGTAATGATAATGGTTAAAAAGAGCATTTGCTTGTTATAAAGGCTTGTAAATCTTAAAAATACTTTGTTTCCATTAATGCATTATGGATGTCACATTTCACTGCTTTCTCCATGTTCGATCTCATTAATTGACATTTTATCTACAATAATGCTCAAATTAAAAATCAGTTGTTTTGTTCAGAAAAAAGAGGATTAATCCATATTATATGATGAAAATTATGTTTACTTCCACAAGATTGTTTAAAATGATGAAATTCATGGAAGAGAGGATATTAATGGGCTCTGATGGATGCTTTTGTTAGCAGTCTTTGGGTTCTTATATTTTGATACATTTCATAACATCTAACATTGCATGTCATGACAGTATTTAATTCTGCATCCTACCAGTTTCATTGATGGGGACTCCGTTAAGGATATTCTCTCTTGCATCTTTTATTAAACAACTCATTTGTGCCAGCAAACGTGGTTGGTGAGAATATTCCCCAGATAGGAAGAATTTACAGGTATATGCTTAAATTACAATTTGTCAAACATCAACTTTGTGATCTCTATATCAGTATGTTTTATGACTTAGGTACTCTCTGTATCCAATTTCACACATCCTTCATTGATTACCATTCAGGATAGCTTCTCTTTAGTTAATACAATTTTATATATATATATGTATACACACACACCCAAACACTCTTGCAAAGTTAAGAAAATTAAGGGAGATATGCAGTCATGGACATGTGTAAAATGATGACAGAGAAAGCTGGAAATTTAACACCTCAGGATGTGTACCAAATTTGTTAAACATTCTACAATTCCCAGTAAAGTTATCTTGCAGAAATAAAATTGTTAATAGTTGGATGGATGGACTGATGAAAAGACAGATGAATGAATGATATTAATTTGCAATGGGCTCGACCAGCTTCATTGAGTGGGGCTGTGAAGATGGAGGTCCATGCAGTTGACAAGTCCATGATATTACTGACAGCCTATAAATCAATATGGAGTAGAAGTTGAATTTGTAAAATTTGTAAATTTTCCATCCTTCATCCATGCATAAGTTGATGCTGAGTATAAGATGAGGCCAGATCAATACCTGAACTTAATCTGTTTTGCTATAGTTTCATCACACAGCATTACAAATTTTATCCTATCTATAACTCATTAAATTTTCAGGTCAGCATCATTAAATGTATACCTAATTTGTTTTACACAGTTTATTTTTCAATGAAATAGGTACTTTCAGCCACAGTTTGTTCTTAATCGTCATGCAGAAATTGTTTAAGTGAACTTAGGATATGACCCTGCATCCATCATTCCTCAATATTTGCTTTTTTAACTTCTTCTCAGAGACATAAAGGCCTTTAAAATTTGTACAAGGGGTACACATCTGACATCACAACGATTACAAAAAATAAAATATATAAATGTATTGCCTCATCTACAACAATGTTGCTGTGACCTTTGGAACACACTTATACAGCTCTTGACCTCTGACCCATCCCTTTGACAGAAAGGATTTCTCTCAGCTGTCAAATTTATGTGCTAAAGCTGATAAATACTCTCAATGTATAGAAAATATCATATGGCCCTTTTACAAAGCTCTCAACAATTGACCCTTAAAAAGAAAAAACCCTCAACATTTCTTTCTGTGATTTTGACTTTTGTCCCATGAATCCATAATCCTCAAGAACTCTTGTATACTGGTAAATCTGGTTCAGAAGTCTAATCCCTATTGAAGATGTTTTACCCATATGATAAAAACTGGATCAACTGACCATTGAGTATTGACTTTTGCACACAAGCAGCAATATTTCATGGTAAACTTCACCGTGTCTGCTGAGAATTTATCCAGCATCAATAGTAGATTATGCAGCCATACATGAAACAATAAGCATTGACTACCTGCCTCAATAGTACATTATGCAGCCATACATGAAACAGTAAGCATAGACTACCTCCCTCAATAGTAGATTATGCAGCCATATATGAAACAGTAAGCATTGACTACCTGCCTCAATAGTACATTATGCAGCCATACATGAAACAGTAAGCATAGACTACCTCCCTCAATAGTAGATTATGCAGCCATACATGAAACAGTAAGCATTGACTACCTGCCTCAATAGTACATTATGCAGCCATACATGAAACACTAAGCATTGACTACCTGCCTAAATGAAACAGTTGTTCTCCTTTAACTTGATCTTCTTGACCTATTATCACTTGCGGACAAAGCATGATGATGATCCAGGGTGAAAAAAACCAGAAGTTATTGCTCTTTGTAGCAGCTGTAAACAAAATATTCACACCAGATGGATGGAGAGGTGCAGAAGGACATTATATGTTTTTGTTTTGCCTTGTGTGACATAGGTCACCATAGAGAAATCAGACCTTTAAATGACTTATCTTTGAAAGCACTGAACAGAATTTAAACAAATTTGTCAGTAAGCATTCTGGTATAAAGGTCATTTAAAGACAGTACCATTGATATTAATCTGCCATCAAATATAGCTGCAGTTATCTGAAATTGGAAAACCCTGGAGAATCGTTTTGGTATAGCAAGCTTTTTTGCAACTGACACAGCTTTGTTATTAAAAATGGATGCATTTATTAAATATAAAAATACTTAGACAGCTTCTTAAAATTGCTCAATTAAATTTTACAAAATTTCTAGTCCAGATTATTGACCAATTGAATGATCTCAGGCTTATTAGGATCTCTTGTTCCTACCTTAATCTGTTGTTTTTCTATTTTTGTAATGCATTCATGAAATCTTGAAGGTGCAGGAAAACTGCAACATGTTGAAGTATTTATTAATTGCATGTTTTGTTTTTCAGTATATAAGAAAACATCGGAAAAAGAAATTAACATTCAAGGAAGCATTGAGACTGGTGGATGCTGAATATAACAGATGATCCAATAGTGTTTTATTAAAAATAGATGTCTGTGATACTAAAGTTTTACATTTTGTGTAATCTCTATATTACCATCATTATTTCATGGAAGACTGTGGTGCTCAATGGTTACCATATTTACTCATATACAGTACTCCCTAACCATAAAGTGACTCATTATAAGCCAGTCTATTTTAAAATGCAGGTATGAGCACTGGTACAAGTTCATTATTTGAAATATGTATAAAACATCTCATTATAAGAAAGTATTTTAAATGCGTGTATGTAAATGGGCCCCATTTCATTATTTAAAATATGTATAAAATACCTCATGGTAAAGCAGTCTGTTTTTAAGTATGGGTATGGGCATGGGTTCCATTTCATTATCTGAAAGTAATATATGTATAAAATACCTCATTATAATGCAGCCTTGCCTATAAGTCTACTTCTGTAATTCCTATGATAAACAGTATTGTGAGGATGTACTGTACATTGTGTGAACAGTGTAGACCGAGATCTGCTACTGCAATGTGCCCTGATCAGGTTAATACTGCTTGCTTGCACTGAGTAGAAATTATGTAAATCTTAAACTGGATGCTTACTATGCATTGGCAGATCTGAGTCTACACTGTTCACTCATAACTTACTATGCAGTAGTATTTTTTAATTTACACTGTTCACTTCAGTGGCAGATCTGATTGAAAACTGTCCACCTCTGGCTTTCTGTGTAGTGACAGGTTTGATCCTACAGTGTTCACTGCTGGGTTGCTATCCAGTGGCAGATATGAGTCAACACTTTTCAGTGCTGGGTTACTATTGAGTGGCAGATCTGGGTCTACACTGTTCACTACTGGCTTACTATTCAGTGGCAGACCTGTCAACACTGTTCACCACTGGGTTACTATCCAGTGGCAGATCTGAGTACTGTTCACTGTTGGGTTACTATCCATTGGCAGATCTGGGTCAACACTGTTCACTTTTGGCTTTCTGTGTAGTGACAGAGTTGATCCTACACTGTTCACTGCTGGATCATTATCCAATGGCAGATCTGGGTCTGCACTGTTCACTGCTGGTTTACTGGGAAGTGACTAGTTTGGTTCTTCATTGTTCACGGATGGCTTGCTGTAAAGTAGTAGGTAAAAGTCTACACTGTTCACTGCTGGGTGGGTATTATGTGCAGCCCAATGTGATAATCTTGCACCTGACTATCTCAAAAAGCATTAAGTAGGTCTCAAACAAATCAAGAAATGTCAGTAAAAGCATAATACTTGCACACTGAAACCAGTTTAGTCATATTTTGCAGTCTTTGAATATGTTGAGGTACTAGTTTACATGCTAGAGATTCTGCAATTCATGTAACCTTTTTGAGTTAAATGAATTTGTTTCTGACAGATTTCACTGATCTCTTGAAGTTCATAATAGATGGGTTCTAAGCCATTTTGCAATGGACACAATAATTTGTAACATTTATTTATACATATGATAAAGATTCTATACTGAACTGTGAAAGCTAATTGCCAGAAGATATTGTTTCTGTATAGGAATTGATTCTGGTTTATTATCATAATGGTGAAGTGCAACATTGCATTCCTATTATTTTATGGTTAATGTAGTATATTTGACTTGCAGAGTTATGCTTTATTTTTGCTATGCTAGCATGTATATTGTTGGTCTTGTTTTGTTAACTCTTATAAAAGTACAAACATGTGCATCAGTTTCTCTGCTATGGAAAACAAATGTTATGGAATTTTGCTGTCCCTGATTGGAGAAGAAAAATTTGTGTCTGAAATGGAACCAAGAAATATTTCTTTGTTAGGACTCTGTATTTTGTAATTCTATATTTATGACTTTGTAAATAAGAGTATTATGTGTAAATTTATGAATATCTATTACATTTTTTAAACCATATGAATAGAAGAATTTAATGGTTAACAATTTTAGGTTAGCACTAAAGCTGGAATATAGAAATATGTTATGTATGTATGGCTTCTTACCCATGTCTTTGTTTGTACTTCGATTTGTTAAGTATAAAGCGTCAAATTATAGAAAAGTATTACATTCTTGATATCTGTCTTCATTTCATTCCTTCCTACACCATAAAAATTGCATATGCATATGACATCCTAACTATTCCTAATTATATGAATTGTAACCCATCTTTCTGGCACAAATACAGTCTCGTTGAGAATTATGTAACCCCTTCATCTCATAAAAATTTCAAACCAAACATTGTTCTGTCTTGACGCACTTATATAATTTGGAAATTGTAGTCAACAGTGTGATTACTATTATAAATACTTGACATTTTTAGGAGATGGAGCAGTCTAATGTATTAAAGGTGACAAAACCAGTGATAACATTCTCAGCATCACAAAAAAGATAAAGTATATACATTTTATCTTTTTTTGATAATACAAACATTCCTCGGTAATGCAGTCTGTATGTAAGTAGTTATATATATTTTTAAATTCATATTTACATGGTGTTTTGCCTACATATAATAATAATAATAATAATAATAATATTATTATTATTATTAATAACAATAATATTAATGTCTGTAATAATGTCTGCAGTAATAATAATATTAATACCAGTAATAATCTGTATAATTTTATAATCTTCTGAAATTTCTTTCTTTTTGAGGATTTTTGTTTGTATTACAATAATAATAATGTCTACTTTACTTTTTCCTGTTAAATGTTAGTCGAATAGTTGACATGTTAAATACCATCCAAATATACATGAAGGAGTTTTTTTTAATGGTAAAGCCACATTTACACAGACTGCATTGTTGTAAAATGGTTGGCATATAATGTCACAAAATATACTCTTCCAAGAGCATGATTTTTATGATTATGGGGGTTTCATCACCCTTTTTATAATTGTTGCCATTACAGTGGTAAGTGTCATGCATGGTGTATGTATATAGTATAAATGTACTGACGTTTCTTTTTACAAGAATCCTTGTCTAACCACTTATGGTCATAATGTAAATTAGAATGCTCCATCTCTTAAAATTCACAAGGATTTATCATTGCACTTGACATTAATGTCTATATTTTTCCAAAGTACAAAAGTTTGCACAGACAAAGGTGTGGTGGTATAAAAAAATAAAGTTCTTAAGTCATTATATAACTTTCAGTTATATTTTATAACTGCTAGGTAAATACTTTAAGAATATGAGGTAAAATTCATAATGGATCAGCTGCTGATTTAACTTCATATTTGCTGGGCAGGATCTTAAGAAGAGGAACACATGATGGGAGACAAAAACCTAGGAAAGTAGTCACTCTGGGGCTATAATGCCTCTGCCTCCATAGCATTTAATGCTGAAAATACAACTCATTCAAGGTCTCTTGAATATAAAGATAAATGCATAGTTACTTAATTTATTATTAAACTGGAGCTGCTGGCAAAGGGTGCATTGCCAAGGGCCCCACTAACTACAATTAAACTAGAGCTGCTGGCAGTGGGTGCACTAACTACAATTAAACTAGAGCTGCTGGCAATGGGTGCATTGCCAAGGGCCCCACTAACTACAACTAGAGTTACTGGTGATGGGTGTTGTACCCCCCCCAACCGATTTCAATAATGAAAACCTATTGTGATAAACAATGCACAGAACGTAAGTCGTTTCTTTCATTGATTTATAATTTCTAACCTGACTGTGACCAGGGTGACCCTAACACTGTCATCGTCTGTGGGTTTCATGCTTAATGGACATTCCATCCATACTAAGACCGCGCCATACTGCATATGCAATGGGTGAGTCTATTTTCCTCAGACTACAGAGTAATATAATTCATCCTATTTGGTAACTGCCAGATAATTACATAAATTACTCTAAGGTTGAGAGTTAAGAGTTATAGCCCTTTGCACACATGTCTATAGAAATTATACTGCTTGTTAAATCCCCGTGAAAGGCAAACTTGTAGTTGTTATTCAATTCCTTTGCCTGATTCAACATTGTAAATATCGGAAGTGGATGACATAGTATTTACCTTCAGTATACATAAATGTTTAGTTGTGCATACGCCCTTTCACTGAAAACAGACTTGTCCAGGAACTGGAAATGACTGGTGCGCAAGGTTGTCATTAACACTGAATACTTTCATTTGACATGAAATGTGCAGACAGTAACAGTGTTAGGGCCCTCCTGGTCATAATCAGGTAAGAAATTGTAAATCAATGAATGAACTAAGTTATGTGCTAGTACTTCATGTATGCATGGATATGTATGGGTAAAGCTTGACTAGTTAATACTTATGCATGGATATATATGGTAAAATTGACTAGTTAGTACTATATGTATGCATGGATATATTTGGTAAAGTAGACTAGTTAGTACTTCATGTATGCATGGATATGTATGTTAAAGTAGACTAGCTAGTATTTCATGTATGCATGGATATGTATGTTAAAGTAGACTAGCTAGTATTTCATGTATGTGTGGATATGTATGGTAAAGTAGACTAGCTAGTACTTCATGTATGCATGGATATGTATGGTGAAGTAGACTAGCTAGTACTTCATGTATGCATGGATATGTATGGGTAAAGCAGACTAACTAGTACTTCATGTATGTGTGGACATGTATGGGTAAAGCAGACTAACTAGTACTTCATGTCTGGACATGTATGGGTAAAGCAGATTAACTAGTACTTCATGTATGGGGGCCCCGAGTGACCGAGTGGTCTAAAGCGCTCACCGTTCCAGATCACTGCCATCTCACCTCTGTCTGCGTGGGTTTGAGAACAAGGCTTGGCTAGTGTGGGTACGTGGGAAAGCCTGCCAGTAGCTTCTTGTGGGTCGGTGGTTCTTCCCTGGGTTTTCCAGGGTTCTTCCTCCACCAGTTATACTGGCCGCCATGTATAGCCTATCTTGTGCTAAAAAAATGGCGTTAAACCCTAGAACAACAACAGCAACAACTTCATGTATGTGTGGACATGTATGGGTAAAGTAGACTAGTTAGTACTTCATGTATGTATGGATATGTATGGTGAAGCAGACTAGGTAGTACTTCATGTATGCATGGATATGTATGGTGAAGTATATGAGCTAGTACTTCATGTATGCATGGATATGTATGGTGAAGCAGACTAGCTAGTACTTCATGTATGCATGGATATGTATGGGTAAAGCAGACTAGCTAGTATTTCATGTATGCATGGATATATATGGGTAAAGCAGACTAACTAGTACTTCATGTATGCCTGGATATGTATGGTGAAGCAGACTAGCTAGTACTTCATGTATGCATGGATATGTATGGGTAAAGCAGACTAGCTGGTATTTCATGTATGCATGGATATGTATGGTGAAGTATATGAGCTAGTACTTCATGTATGCATGGATATGTATGGTGAAGCGGACTAGCTAGTACTTCATGTATGCCTGGATATGTATGGTGAAGCAGACTAGCTAGTACTTCATGTATGCATGGATATGTATGGGTAAAGCAGACTAGCTAGTACTTCATGTATGTATGGACATGTATGGGTAAAGTAGACTAGTTAGTATTTCATGTATGCATGGATATGTATGGGTAAAGCAGACTAGCTGGTATTTCATGTATGCATGGATATGTATGGGTAAAGCAGACCAGCTGGTATTTCATGTATGCATGGATATGTATGGTGAAGTATTTGAGCTAGTACTTCATGTATGCATGGATATGTATGGTGAAGCGGACTAGCTAGTACTTCATGTATGCCTGGATATGTATGGTGAAGCAGACTAGCTAGTACTTCATGTATGCATGGATATGTATGGGTAAAGCAGACTAGCTAGTACTTCATGTATGTATGGACATGTATGGGTAAAGTAGACTAGTTAGTATTTCATGTATGCATGGATATGTATGGGTAAAGCAGACCAGCTGGTATTTCATGTATGCATGGATATGTATGGTGAAGTATATGAGCTAGTACTTCATGTATGCCTGGATATGTATGGTGAAGCGGACTAGCTAGTACTTCATGTATGTATGGACATGTATGGGTAAAGTAGACTAGCTAGTACTTCATGTATGTGTGGACATGTATGGGTAAAGCAGACTAACTAGTACTTCATGTATGTATGGACATGTATGGGTAAAGTAGACTAGTTAGTATTTCATGTATGCATGGATATGTATGGGTAAAGCAGACTAGCTAGTACTTCATGTATGTATGGACATGTATGGGTAAAGTAGACTAGCTAGTACTTCATGTATGTATGGACATGTATGGGTAAAGTAGACTAGCTAGTACTTCATGTATGTGTGGACATGTATGGGTAAAGTAGACTAGTTAGTTTTTCATGTATGCATGGATATGTGTGTTAAAGTAGACTGGCAAGTACTTTATGTATGTGTGGATATGTATGGTAAAGCAGACTAGCAAGTACTTCATGTTGAAATGTTCTCTGAAACAAAAGACCTAGCTTCAACCCAGTAAAACCTCTGTGTGTACTGGCAACACTGTTTTAAACCATGTACTTGTTATATTTGTTGTATGTATCCATATTACACAGGAAGTATTCTTTACCTAAAAACATTATCTATACTGTTAAATATTGCATTATACCATGATATTGATTTTGCAACATGGATTTTCTTGATAGTGGGTTTAGTTTCAGGTTTGCAACAAATGTTCTGCATATTTTTTAAAGCAATATTTCATATTGTGCTTCCAAGTTTGTGTATGACCTCTCATTAATTATTCTTGCCATTGCTAAAACTAGGCTGACCACAGGGTCATGTATCAGGTAATATTGCAGTCAGAAATAACTGTGACAACATTGATTTTGAACAGAAATTAAATGAAAATAAATTCCTTCATGGAAGAGCTGTTTATTGACAATTTGGGACTACTTAATGGATGTGCATTGAAACATTTTCTTTCCTGATTTGCAAGCCGAGAAAGTCTGCATATTTCATTCAGCATGGTTGCACCATAGGAATATCCTGTGAACATTTGTTGTGCAATATTACGAGTTATAGTCGCAGTTTTGTTGTGTTTTTTTTAAAATTTAAAAACTGGCTTATGCCTGGGATATTTAGACTTCAATTTAATGTGGCAGAAAGAACAAGTCTTCTTTGGGGTTTGTGAACTTTACTTAGATGGCTGCTTCTAAGCTAGACCACTTCGTTATCACCTTTTGATTTTAAAAATTAACTTAGGTCAAGGACATACACCACCCACTTAATGTTTAAACTGATTAGAATGTAATTCACGGTCAATCATCCAACTGATTAAACTCCAAAAAGCAATGAATACAGTGGAACCTGTCTTGAAAGACCACCCCTTCTGCCAAAACATAATGGTCTCTCATGACAGGTGGTCTCTCATAACAGGTTATAACACTATATAATCTCTAAATCTGTACATGGAGAACCTGGTCTCTCAAGACAGGCGGTCTTTCATAGCAGTGGTCTCTCAAGACAGGTTTTACTGTACAATCAATTTTTGTAAAAATAATGGCTTGTGGAAAATGACTTTATAAAGGCGCTAATTTTGCAGTTCAAGCCAGCAGAGGTGCAAACAGTGGGGGAAGATGGTTGGACTTTTTGATGGGTGGGGCAGGGCATGCTACCATTTGTTTCTAGCTGAAACAATGTTATGATATTGTGGATTTTATACAAATGAAACTAATTCAAGCTCTAATAAGTACAAAGCTGGATGTCAAATTTGGTTGAAATACACAAATCCAAACTAATACTTTGTTGCAGAAGCCCAAGTTAGTAGGATGGAACATTGGGGACTAGAATTTAATATTGAATGCTGGAAATTAGTGTCATTTTGGGGTTTCATAAGTAGAAATCTCCATGCCAATTTTGGCTGTGTTTCAACAATGCTTGGTAAAATAATGCTGCAATCAAATGCATTCATGGTCTATCAACTTAATACCTAAACCATATTTGGTTGAAATCCAACATTCTTTGATAAAGTTAAACTGTGGCAACAAAAAGTTAGGACACTAAGTGCCTAAATTAAAAAAGTAACAAGCAGAATTTTTGAAAACATTGTAAATCAGATAACATTTAAGAATGCTGCAATTTCCTTTTATTCAATAATATGCATGGTTCTGTAATGATGATGTAAAATATAATTAGAAAATACGACCAGGGCCTGATTGAGGATTATTTTTATGACATCACCATAATGAATTTTACTGCTTCTGTCTGAATTTCACTATTTGCACACTATTTTTTATTCCTCTGAAGATGCAGTTGAAAAAGTGCACAACATCACATCCTTCACTGGGTCATATTTCAGGAATTCATATTTGTTTTCTCATGATTTCTTGTACTTTCTCACTCTCTTCTTTGTATTATATGTATAATCACAAACTTTCTTCTCATCATCTGATATTTCAATGATGGCTGCACACCTCGCAAGAACTTGTACATTGTTCTGGCTATCACTTCACAATGCAGCAACTATTTTGTATCATCAATGACCTAAATATAAAACCCATCATTAATTCTGTATTATTGACCTAGTTGGATAACAAAACCTTTTCCAATTGTCTAAGTCTTTGAACTAGCCTGGTACCCTAAATAGTTTGATATTGTGAGTATTAAAATTAGTACATTTGTTTTTGGGTACCAGCTGAGCTTGACATGCATCCTATTATGACAAAAAGCACTTTTATTGTTGCTTAGAAGAACATAACGACTATTTCTGCTGCTTTCAGTTACTTTACCTTGCCAAACACAAATCTTGTTGGGTACTCAACACAGTAAACAGACCATTTAACCATGAATTGGCATGTTATTCCATGTTTTATTATTACATTTGTTAATATACGATAGCTACAGGCAGAAAATTTTACTGATCCAACAGATTTGTGAGGGCTGAGGTTTCAGTGATCTATTAACAAATTTATTCGCAGATTTTGAACCCTTCCTACATTTGATTATATCAAACATATCTAGTTGGAACTCTACTGGTATAATGAGAATTTAATTTCTATATATTCTGTCACATTAAGAGGATATATTGGATGTCTGTGGGGCACTATCTGCATTTTGAAGCAACTAAAGATCATAAGAAGTCTTGCTGAAAACCTAATGTTGATATAATAATAATAATAATAACAATAATAATACTGAGGACTTTGTATAGCGCTTTTTTTTATGCTCTTAGTGCTTTACAACATTAGACAATACCTATAACATAAAAAACATATGATGATACGATTACAAAAAACAAACACAATGAAATTAGAAAACATAAAAAACATGCTGAAAATATTTAAGGTAGGAAACATTAGGTCTTTAAATTTGTTCTTGCAGTCGAAATAAGTGAGTTTTAAGAGCACTCTTGAATGGGATCACTGTGTCTCTGTGTCTAAGTTCAGTGGGCAATTCATTCCTCGTTGCTGGGCCCTGGTATGCAAAAGAACGTTGACCATATGACTTCATTTTCATAGTGGGAATAATGAGTATACGAGTGTCAGAAGAGGAGTGTAAGTATCTTCCTGGTGTGTACACATGTGTGAGGTCAGATAGGTATGATGGATTGGAGTCTGTCAGTGAAACGTAGCACAGAGAACAAATTCTTTGTTTGATTCTGGATAAAATGGATAGCCAGTGTAGGGTACAGAGCAGCGGGGAGGTGTGCTCTGATCGTGGTATTCTAAGTATGATCCGAGCAGCTGTGTCTTGAACTTTCGGAAGTTTCTGGAGCAGATATTGAGATCAACCAGACAGAATTGAAAGTACTAATGAACACTCGAGTGTTTTAGTGGCATCAATGGAAAGATATTTGCGATTGGAGCTGATGTGTCTCAGCTTAAGATATGCAGCCTTATGTATGTTCATGACATGTTGGTGCAGTGTGAAAGTACTGTCCAGAGTAACACCTAGGTTTCATACTGACTGTGAATTTAATGTTGGTGTTGCTGGTATTTATTCCTTTGAGGTAAAGGATGTGAATGGGGAAAGTCTTTTTGTTGTGATCAGAATGGCCTCAGTGTTATCATCATTCATCTGCAACTTGTTACATGTCATCCATGATTTCACATCAGAAATTCCCCTCTCTACGCTTTGGATGGTAGCATCAACTTCAGTTGGGTGGCTAGATTTGTATATTTGGGTGTCATCAGTGTACAACTGATGAGACACTGGATGATGATCTATGACACTTGAGAGCGGCTGAGTCTATAGAATGAAGAGAACAGGTCAAAGAACAGACCCCTGTGCAACACCACAACATAACTTAACTGGGCTAGAGTGTATTCCATTTGCAGTAAGGCTGTATCATGAATGCCAAATACATGCAGCAGACGGTGAAGTAATATATCATGGTCTATTGTGTCAAATGCTGCAGACAAATCAAGGAGGGTGAGGACTGTAATCTTTCTGCTATCCAAAGCAGAGAGAATTCATTAACTACTTTTAGAAGAATAGTTTCAGTACTATGGCAAGGGCGATATGCAGATTGTACATTGCTAAAAAGACTTTGAATTCAGATGAGATACAAGCTGGGGTAGAACAACCTTTTCTAACATTTTTTATATGAATGGGAGATTAGAAACTGGGCAGTAGTTCTATAAATCGTTATGGTCAAGTGTTGGTTTCTTCAGCAGAGGCTTTACAATGGCAATTTTTGAAAAATGATGGGAATTCCCCAGATGAGAGAGAGAGGTAATAATAACATCAGTTAGTGAAGGCAATACTGGATCAAAGCACTCAAGCAGCAGTGATGTTGCAACTGGATCAAGTTCACATGGCTTTGGTGCACTCTTCATCACGATTGTACATACTAAATCCATAGACAGGTTCAAATGCTGCTAATGGTTGCTGCTGAAATTCTGTTTCCTAACTGTATGGTGATGAAGAGTCAATTGAAATTGTATGGTCAAGCTTATCTCTAATGGCTTGTACTTTGTCGACTGGAGAGAAGGTAGTTGGAAGTAGATTTGTTCCTTGACATTAGCTTGTTAGTAATCTCCAAGAGCTCTTTGCAGCTGGAACTTTCCATGATCTTAGTACTGTAGTGGACTGATTTCACTGCATGGACTATGTTTGTGACATTCTTCTTAGCGGCTTCATAGATTTGCTATTGAATAGTGAGTCTGGTGGACAGCCAAAGTCTCTCAGCTTTACAGCGGTCTCTTTTAGCAGTGCGAAGCTGGTCCCTAACACTGCTATACCATGGATAACACATTTGAATTGATACTCTGCACTTGGTGGTTGGGGCATGTTTGTCGAGCAATGAATGCAGGCAGTTATCAAGATGTTTTGCTGTTAGAGGTAAACAAGTTGTTAGGTTTGCTCGGATGTCATGTCGTGCATTAGTTTGGTTCTATTTATCATACGGAGATTTCTTTTAGTAGCAAATAAAGGTGGAGAGTTAGGTACTGATGTGTCAAGATGGCATATAATGCAGAAGTGATCGGATGAAAGTTCACGGGATACCAGGGAGGAATGTAGAATATTATCATCAGGTCTATGAAGAATCCAGTCTAAAATGTGACCATGTTTATGGATGGGTTGGTTAACTGACTGTTTGAGGTTGAAAATATTAATGGACTCTAGGAGTTTTGATGTGTTTGGGTTTCCGGGACAGTCAAAGTGAAAGTTAAAATCTGTAAGAATAATCAGGTTGCCACCTATCGAATATCCATACTCCGGGAGATTTGGAAACTGCTCCAAAAAGAGAGATTCAGTTAGCTTATTTTTTCTACTAGGAGGAGGGCGGTACAGACAGAAAAAATGAACTGACCTTTGTTCCATTGTGAGTGTGGTTTGGACCAGTTCAAACGATGTGTGGTAGAAATTGAAAGTTGTGGTGTGGTTAAGACGTTTGATCATGGAGTTCTTTGTGACGACAGCAATTCCACCTCTGCAAGAGTGGCAGGGGAACGATTTGATGGAGTAACTGGTGGGTGTTAGATCCGCGCAATTGGGCTCATCGCCTGATGTTTTTAGTCATGTTTCTGTCAGAAAAAAAAGACGTCGATATTCTGATCGTTGATAAAATTAACTACTTCTGTGCGCTTTTCTGGTGGTCCTACTGATTGGGCATTGAATAATGCAATATGCAGAGGTATCTCTTGGATAGTTGGCACAAAGGTTCACGATTTAGTAGGGATTTGAATTAGGTTATCTAAATTAACGGTCAAATTTTTAAACTGTTAAGTCGGAAAGGGCATAAGGGACATAAGTGGAATTCTTCATGTTCTACACTGGCCAGCTTTGAAACGTTTCTTTTTTCGCTTCTGTTTACATTTAAGTAATGATGAATGTAGTCCCAGTTCATTTAGTCTAGAGCACAATGTAGTGTGGAGAGCCAAGGAGTGGTCATTTAAAGCAATTAATGAGGGTCCATCATAGCATAAACGGGTGGACTGGCGAGTATCACGTGATGGCAGTTTGTTCAACAACAAAGGAAATTTTAGAAGTGGAGCAAGACAGCTGAGAAAAAGTCTAATTGTTCTCGTTTCCAAAACAAGATGAAGAAATACAGACAACAAGCACATATATCAAGAAAAACGGCACAAAAAATGGAACAGCTGCTTCAAGCTGGTGAAGCAATAGCGATCTACTATGACCATAAATTCTTGAAAAGTAGCTATAATAACAATTTTTTTTATGTCTTCTGGTGAAAACCACATGCTGGTTATGACTTTCTGTCCAGGAGTAGTAGTGATGATAATATTTTCTATGATTTGTCAATACGTACATGTTCAACTGACTTGTCAATATGTACATGTTGAAATGATTATCATACGTGAAATTGTAATGTCCACATCTTCAGATAACAATCATAATATTTCATAGTTTCATAGCAAATTCTTTGAAACTGATGGGCTAGTTACATTAATGAGATTGTGTCACACATTTTGCTGTAAGACAAAAAGGTTAATTAAAAAAAAAATGAAAGCAGAAAGTGATTTGCCGAAAGGCACTTTTTCAAGTGATACCCATAATATTTACCAAGTTACATGGCAATCCATCAAAAACCTCAGGAATAACTGTCCTAACAACATTGTGTGTATGAGGATTACTGTAAGTAGAGGAATGCATAGTTTTTGTGTCAAGTTGGATTTAAATAAAAATGCAGTCATCTTGAAAACCAGTCATATCAGGATGGGGTTTCACTGGACTTCTTAAAGTATCTAGTTTGTCTTATAAATAAAACTTGTTCTCATATGATATCAGTATGGAGAAAAACCCATTTTACACTCATAAAAAACTGCTCCTGGTGCAACTTATGATCATAACATAAACCAAAATAATCATTTGAAAAACTAATAAATTTACCAAAAATGTTCAATAATTTCACAACATTTATTGTCACATGAATTTGTTCTCCAATACTATTGATGCTGAAGTTATTTCATGTGCATGTCGGTGTTCACATTGTAATTAAGTCAAAATAATTTCTCAAGTTTTGCAGCAAATATATTATACTTCTCTTTTTTCATAACAAATCTGTAAAATAAACACTCAAATACATCAACTATATACAAGTAATCCCATACATTCACTTGTCTTTTTCTCCAATGGACACAATCTGTTGATATGCCAGTTGAGCTCTTTTTGTAGCTTTGGCAAAGATTTCTTAGCCTTCTTTTTGTAACCACAGACTTTTTGGGCTCAAAGTGCAATTGTTTCTTTTCCTTCTAAATGAGAGCCTTTTTTCCTTTCAAGCTGGTGTTTTGTGACATGCAATGTGCATATTCTGACAGAGGGCTACATCTGTTCTCTCATGCAAGAAATCTTTCTTCTTATAGTAATTAACTGCACTTTTTCCAGATGCCTTCCGAGCTTCAATTTTTCCGTATGCAGCTTCTTTTGTAGGTGCTGTTCCAAACTCTTCCAACCGTGATTATCTTAATTCAGATGTTTATTGCAGAGGTTACAAAATGCCAGTCCTCTAGCATACAGTTTTCTTATAAACTGACCACCTAAATTCCCATCTACTTTTCGCAACAGCCATTCCCATTTCCATACGTTTTTTTAAACCTTTATCTAAACTTTTCGTGTCATGGTCTCTCTTGACAACTCAGGACGCCATGTTTTGCAAGCATGCTTCTTCTGTCCCTTGCCATTAGTTTCCATTACATGAAGATTCATTGGATGAATTTAAATCTTTGACCAATCAGAATACTCTTTATGAGAGTCATGTGCTAATATATGGAACGAATAATTTACAAGCGTCATTGCAGAATGGGAGCAGACAGAGATGATATAAAAAACTGACAATATCAAGAAAAATCGGATTCAAATCAGGAGAAAAGTGGAATAACACTTTAAAATGGAGAAAAATCATGTCTGAGTGTGGCTAACATGGCAGCTGTGTTGACATTTTTTTTGTTACTCTTCCTAAATGTAAAGTCACATCAACATGGGGTTTTCACCAGAAGACTCACTATGATAGATAGTTGCTCCTTATGTAAACAGTGCTGATCTGACTGCAAACATGACTGCCATAACGAACATAATGAATATCTTGTCAATAATTCTCTTGAATGGATGGTCATATGAACATGGGGTTTTCACTGAAAGTTTTTTTTCTAATTGTGTCTCGTTGGTCCTAAATGAAAATGGTGCTGAACTTACATTCAGTAGGACTGCCACAGCGGCTAAATTGAAAATCAAGGCTTGTAAGAATCATTGTTCAGTGTGTCATGGATTTCATGGTGTGTAAGGATCACTGTTCATCAAGCCATGTATTTCATGGCTTCTAAGGATCATT
Organism: Sinohyriopsis cumingii; assembly: GCA_028554795.2. NCBI lineage: Eukaryota > Metazoa > Mollusca > Bivalvia > Unionida > Unionidae > Sinohyriopsis > Sinohyriopsis cumingii. Next base: position 69,542,658 of record CM068824.1, read on the forward strand.
GTTCATCAAGTCATGGATTTCATGGCTTGTAAGGATTATTGGTCAGCGAGTCATGGATTTCATATCTTGCAAAGATCATCGTTTGTCGAGTCATGGATTTCATTGTTTGTAAGGACCATTGTTCAACTAGTCATAGATTTTGTGGCTTCTAGCAAACATGAAATTCATAAAAATTGCTATGTCACAAATTAATGAATTCACAATATGATATTCAAATAAAATTTAACACATTAATGACAAGTATACCTTTTTTATTTGTATAATAAATAGAGGGGATTATAACCATTATAAATTTACCAAATCTGGGACAGACTCATCAATACTTAAATCACCATCAGATTTATATACACTGTGTGAAAAGACATTTTTTTTCAGATCCCTTGCCTTCACTGAATGGTACAAGAATGGGCATATTATATCACTAATTACAAGGTCCAATTTAACAAATCATACATTTTGGACAGTTTCATGTGGGGTTGCATTTAACACCGAATGTATCATTTTTTTTATATATAACCATTTTAGTGTTGCTTGTATGTTATTGATAAGACTTTCTATTGCAAGTTTAAGGAAATTATTAAAGATATATGAACAGTATGCATTTGAGAGTGACCTCATCCATAATACATAAAAATAGGTATGAATGGACTTTGTCAACATCTTTCAAATGACCATCTCATCCTGTATATCTTAATGGCCATTCTCTTACACATGTCAACAGATGTATGTATTTGGCTCATAGTTTAAAATCCAATCAGTCAGATAATGAAGATATGATGAGACATTACAGATTTTGCTAACTCAAAAAAAAAGAAACAGGCTTTTTGATAAATTTAGAAATTGTTCTTTGAATATTGAAATTTGATTATTCAAATCTTATTGCTGTATATTATACTGCACTTCTCTGTGGAAAAACTGAATTGAATGTATGAAAAGAAACCTAGTTATTGGTTACAATAATAATCTTTGTTTTCTATTAAGCTTTCCAAGATGGAACAGTGCCTCTAACATGTTTGTAAACTATAATGTATTCATTTTTGAAGAATTAACGACAAGGTATGTCTTTTTAATGATGACATGAACATCTGATAGTAAGAATTGTATCTTGAAATCTCTGGAACAATGATATTCGTTTGAATTCTCTTATTAGTCTTTAAATGTCTTAAGTATTTTCATTCTTAGCAATGCTGGACACAGTCCATTGCAGTAAATGTATCTGTATATTAGTACACAAGATACCTATGATCTTTAATGTTTAAAATACTTTTACATTTATATTTTAATTTACATGTATAGACTACGAGGTCTGAAAAAAAGAATTCTTATCTCAATTGCAAGCTCAAGTTATTATGTGCAAAAGCGGAAATTAAAAAAGAAACATTCCAAAATTAATAACCAAGTCTTTTTAACCTTTTTGCACAATTTTGGTAATTAATGAAAGTTGGCTTTTTCAATAATGTGAAACACCTACTACCAAAATTTTTTAAATCTTATATCAGGTCCAATTTTCTCAAAAGTGCTCAACTTGGTCGACTACTCAAACTTCATTTTGATGTTTACTGACAAATTTATGTAAGCATTTATGGCTATTCAAAAGTAGTAACATTTTCTTTGGGATACAACATGTTGACATGCTTGGATAACTGATTTTAACCTTGTAAATATGTGTAATACCAAAATTGGAGTTTCTTTATGATAAATGCTATGACTCTGATAATTCCCCATGTGAGGGGTGGAACTCGTATACTCTGTAAGCAGCCTTGCCTAGTTATTGGTCCATAAGATTTTCTTTCTATAACTGATTCTGTTGGAAAATGATCAAACAACAAAGTTGCCTATTGATTTCTTTTTGTTTTTGGCTAATTCTCTGCTTTGCTTCTCCTCAAAAACCACAACACATCTAAGCACATTAAGATTAGTCAGTAAATGTACGTTGAACAAGAAATGAGTTCAAAGACCATAAATACCCCACCTGGCTGGCAGATGGACAAGAGTATGTTCATTCCATATTCGAAGTGGGGTATTACACCCACCACCCCCACCATAGGGCCAAAAAAACCCACAAGCAACTTCATTGACTTTTTGCCCCTTTGTTACATAGGCAAGGACACAAGAGTTCAAAGTAAATAAATCACCCGATCCTTAAGGCAGAGCTGTAAAGCTACTAGATAAATGGAATTTAACCAAATATAACTGCATCATCTCATTGACATTACAGCAAATATGCTGACTAGGAGTAATAATGGTAATTGACCATGACTGTTAAGTGAAAAATTTTGGAACATGAAATACCATCAAACGGACAAGCATGGTTCATCCCTGTAACTCCAACAACTTTTATGGTATAAAATACAAACAACGAAAACCTTAAAATACTGACCTGTGACCTCAATGTGACAATGTACAAGTATGCCAAGCTTCCTCCATTTATTTTAAACAGCTTTTGGAATTGGAAAGCTGATGTACAAATGGGACTGAAATCTAAAAATATTACAATTACTTTGACCTTAAAGACACAAACCCCAAGATATTTCACAACACATCTTCTACTGATGTAAATAAATCTACCAAACGTCATCCAATAATCTCAACATTTTCTGAAAATTTGGAGTGGAAGTTAAAGTTAGATGTAAAATTTAAATTACTGAGCCATGATCTTGACCTTCAGGAAAGAACCCAATGATAGGAAATCGTGATGGAAAACCTAAATATTGGGCCTTGATCTTATTCTTGAAGACAGAAATCCTTTGTGGCACATTAAAAGATGATGTATGAGTATATTAAGTTTCATCTGTTAATCCTAAAGTTACAGAACAAAAGGGAAAGTGTGAAGGAAAACTAAAATATTGAACCATGACCTTGACCTTAAAGACTACAAAATGTGCTACATCTTCCAGTGATGATGAACAAGTATACCAAGTTTTTTAATATCAAATGCATTTGAAACTATGATAGTGTGTGTGATGGAAATGTGAAATATAATGCCATGATCTGTCTTGATGACACCTTTTAGTTATTATGTATACCTTACTAAGTTTTATCCAACCAGCTTTAAGGTTATGGAACTAAACGGAAAGTGATGAAAAGGTCAAATATTGAACTGTGACCTTGACTATGAAGATGGAACCTCCAATGTGGTATCTGTGAACCATATGCTGATGATATACAAGGATACAAAGTTTCATCTCTTAATCTCAAATGGTTTTAAAGTTGTACAATTGAAGGGAAAAGGTGACTAGAAACTATAAATTTGAGCTGTGACCTTGACCCTGAAGACAGCATGCACAATGTGCTATGTGACACCTTCTAGTGAAATATAAGAATACAGTTTCATCCCTTAATCTCAAACAGCTTTCAAGGTGTCAGTAGGAAATGGAAAAGTGGCGAAAGCATGACACATGTAACGTATCATCTAGTGATAATGTATACGTATACCAAGTTTCATCCCTAATTGCAAACATGGAATGCAATTTATTTATCAGATTTTGATCAAATATTTAAAAGATCTGATGTTTTATCTTTATCAATATTTTTATTTTTTAACTTTTACAGACTTTCAACTTTGTTACCTTTTATATTTAATACTGCTGCTATTCATCTCTGCATTGTTAGAGGGGTTTATCTTACTAAAACTGTCCAATTCATCACTATTACATTTTTGAAACTTTACATTTTAGTTGGCATCATACAGCCACTACTGTGCTGATGTGCCTTTAACCACCACTTACCTACATAATACAAACATATTCTCAAACAGCTTTAAAGTTATAGAGTGGAAGGGAAAGAGCGTTGGAAAATTTAAAATAACAAGTCATGACCTTGACATTAAAGATAGCACATACACCCTACCATCAATGTGGTAAGCAATACACCTAATGAAGTTCTATACGGATACCAAGAGGATATCACTGTCAAGGTGGTACTCCAATATGGATACCAAGGATATCACTGTCAAGGTGGTACTCCAAAGTATTGAGTGATCAACATATCTGAATTAAAGTGACGGATGGAAGGATGGACAGAAATATGGATACTATTTCCCCCATTTTCTTTGAACAGGTGGGCCACAAATAACAATAACATTAAATTTAAATTTAATTACCAAAAGCAATAAAATAAAAGGCTCTGTACTTCAGTGGACCTAAGTTAAAATATTTTTGCATATATGCCTGCCATAATTTGTTATGTATAATATATTCTTTTAACGACTTGTTTTCAAAAGAGGTTCATGTTTTACAGCAGAACAAACATGAACTTTTTCCTTATTGATATAACATATAATCATGTCACAGAGGCATTACACACACATTACATTCACTCCAGGTGAAATAAGAAACTCTCCCATTGCAATTATATTTTTAATCAGCCTCAGTTAAGAAATAATGTTTATAAATCCTGTTAGTGCTGCTGTGGTTATCTATGTAAATATAATCATTTCATCTAAACTCTTGAAGACGTCCTCATTTGTATAGACACGTATGTAGAAAATGGCCAGGCACCACAAGCCTACTAGTCTTGTGCAGTTACACCAGAAGAAGCCTACTAGTTCTGCATAGCAAGTATGCCAGAAGAAGTCTAATAGTTCTGCATGCAAGTATGCCAGAAGAAGTCTAATAGTTCTGCATGCAAGTATGCCAGAAGAAGACTACTAGTTCTGCATGCCAATTACACCAGAAGCCTACTAGTTCTGCATAGCAAGTATGCCAGAAAAAGTCTAATAGTTCTGCATGCAAGTATGCCAGAAAAAGTCTACTAGTTCTGCATGCAAGTATGCCAGAAAAAGTCTAATAGTTCTGCATGCAAGTATGCCAGATAAAGACTACTAGTTCTGCATGGCAAGTACGCCAGGAGAAGCCTACTAGTTCTGCATGCCAATTCCACCAGAAGCCTACTAGTTCTGCATAGCAAGTATGCCAGAAGAAGTCTAATAGTTCTGCATGCAAGTATGCCAGAAGAAGACATACTAGTTCTGCATGGCAATTTCATCAGAAGAAGCCTACTAGTTGCATGCCTTCTAAAGCCACAGATCAGATGATGTCTAGAAAATGCCAAATACTGATTACCAGACAACTGGTCATAATTCCTGCCAGGATAACATCAATGCCTCATCCCTTAGTTGTCAGCTTTAATAAGCTCATAAAGACAATGCTCAGAAGAAAAATGGAATGAGTGGTATAATTGTGATCAAAATACGTTTACACCAACTGAAAGAATGAGAAAGCTAGGGTTGGCTGACCTGTGCCAGTGGAAAGTGGACATAAGGGTAAAGTTGGATCCTAGTCTCATCATTCATTTATTCAAAGAGTGATACATCTCTAACAAAAAAGGAATTCACTGAAGATAACACCTTGTGGAAGGATGAAAGCAAAGAGGAAATCTACAACACAGATATGCCTGAAATGAGGACAGATGAAGACATGCAGCATTTATCAACAGTGATAATGATGAGGAATTTAAGAGATTTGATGAAATTGATTGCAGAAATCCAAAGACAAGCTGAAAAGATGTATTATCAAGTTATCACTTTTTCTTATGCTGATTTACAAAAAATTAATACAGAAACACAGTTCAGATCACTCCAAAAACCTCTATTTAATATATCTTGGATTTGATCAGGTGTCAAAATTTTAGGCATTAACAGAAAACAAAAATGAAACATTCAAACACAGTTTCACTGCAAAGCAATCAAATGCCATGCAACAAACAATGATCAATGCACTTTGTAAAATTTCAGACTGTTTTTCAGGTCTAAGTTTTGTACCTCAATTTGGACTGAAAACTGAATGTGTATTTCACATCTAAGTGCATTGTACCTAACAAGATATAATGATAATGCTGACTACAGACATCAAAACATTAGTAACGTCTTGGAAAGATTACAAGTGTTTACTGGCCAAATTCACAAATGACCATGAAATGCTACTGAAAAATATGAAATAAAGGCTTTCATCTGTTATGTGAATGTGTCTGGAACAACACCTGGTTCAGTCATGCTTGATTTTGATTGTACGAGGTTTTCGTAAAGTTTAACAAAATACTATTTCTTGCCTGCCAACGATGCTTTGACATTGCTGCTATTTGCTAGCATAAGTGATACAGAATCCTAGCATATCAAACTTCAAGCATACCATAATATTTTAGCAAAGTTTCAGCTGAATACAGAAACTGATGATAAACTTTAAAAACTTTTAACACTAAATCTTAATGTTGACTGGGACAAGGATGCAGACCCCACTACCACCAAAGTGACACCATTGTCACTATATATGCTAAACACAGGCTCCAGAATGATGCTGTGTAAAAAAGTGACACTAATGTCCTGCTATATGCTAAACACAGGCTCCAGAAAGATGCTGTGTAGCAAAGTGACACCATTATCACTCTATATGCTAAACACAGGGTCCAGAATGATGCTGTTTAGAAATGTGACACCCATACCTCTCTATATGCTAAACACAGGCTCCAGAATGATGATGTGTAGCAAAGTGATACCAATGTCACTCTATATGCTAAACAGGCTAAAAAATGATGCTGTTTAGAAATGTGACACCCATATCTCTCTATATGCTAAACACAGGCTCAAGAATGATACTGTGTAGCAGCATGAAAGTATGTACACACACCTAAGCTCAATACATCCCAGGAGAACCACCCATCTTCATGTGAAACAAATATAATTTTTTTCCACAATGATCACATGATAATCATGTTTCATATTCTCCAACAGAAGCCATGCATCTTCAGTTGAATGTAAAATAAATGAATGATTGTCACATGAGATCACAATTTAAGTCCTTTCCTCCAGAATCAGTGTCTCCTGAGGATACAGTTTCAATTCCTCTAGTGTCTTATCAGAGTCCAGTTGGCTCAACTATAAGAAAGAAAACAGAAAATTAGTTTTACTATTATATATCTACTACAAGACAGACTTAAATCAGCTTAGATTTTGGTTTATTAAAAGATGTCATCGACATGATGCTGTTCTGACATATTTAAACTTGTCAGATGTTAATATGAGAAATGCATTATATCACAACACAAATAGGTAAGCATGTAATGGTTTAGACATGTGTGTAATGTCAGACGTACCCAAATTAATTTTTGGCAAATAAGTGCTATACAATTTGACTTTGACCCCAATGAACTGTTTTAGTTTTATAATGAATCATGCAATATACAAACAAAATCTATCAAGGGGTTTAGGAAAATATAAGCAAATTAACTTTTCTAAACCCAAAATCTTGATACAATATTTTCTTTGATGGAAGTTGACTAACAGAGTAATAGTGCAGCACAAAAAAAATTGTGGCTTCATAATGATTTATTCCAATTAAGAAGACAATCCATCACTGAGTTTAGTTAATATAAAGAAATGAATAAACTTTACCTAGAACCAAACACAAAAATTTCAGCCATGGCTGTAACCTTGAGTTCAAGGATAAAAGGACAAGCACACATTTCACCCAACGACATGTCTTAGCTTCATAATGATTCCTTACAATTATGAATAAAATTTATTAAGGGGTGGAAAAAAAACACCTCACATAACACCTTAGCAATAATTCTCCACAGAAATATGTATATACGGTAATGAAGTGTATATGCACCCTCTATTATCTTTTATAACAAAAAATAAGCTTTTATTTGTATGAAAGATGTTAATGACGGAGATGCAAACAATTTCTTACTGATGACTATTCTGTCTTAAGCTCTTGATTAACATGACATTTAAATATTTAAAGCATGATAAATAAGGCGAAAAGATAGATGTGTGCCTTGTATTGATACGACTTGCAATACACAGCCTATAATATAATACATAATCGATATGCATATAAACTTTTCCCCGGACTTCCGGAAAGAACAGGAACCCTGCAGCCAATTCAAATATTTCTCCTCACTGCTTTAGAAACAAAGTACTAGGCAGACTTTTGACATCAGAATGGGGCCCCGAGTGGCCGAGTGGTCTAAAGCGTTCGCCGTTACGGATCACTGCCATCTCACCTCTGTCTGCGCCGGTTCGAGTCTCAGATTCAGCCAATGTAGATATGTGAGAGAGCATGCCAGTAGCTTCTCGTGGGTCGGTGGTTCTTTCCGGGGTTTTCCCGGGTTCTTCCTCCACCATTAATACTGGCCGCCATATATGGCCTATCGTGTGCTGAAAAATGGCGTTAAACCCCACAACAACAACAACAACGACATCAGAATAACACTTATTGATGAAAATTAAAGCCCAAAAGTAAAGTCTTGGAAAATGATAATAAAAGTTAGTTTTTGTTGCTGGTATCTTTATTTCTTTTAATTAGTACTGAGACAACAAATATTTTTTTAAAGCTCAAATATGTGCTGACACCACCACTGCACAATAATCGTTAAAGGGCACATGGTATGAACTATGAATGCTTGGACAATTATTCAATTATAGGATTTTGATACAAGTCCATGAGGTAAGCTTTCACATTTCTGTAGTAAAGTGCTTTGTGGCTACAAAGTTTTTTTAGGAAAACAGAAATTAACAACTGGAACAGATAAGTATTCATCAGAAATAGTCATGGCATACACATTTATGTTGGTAACAATGGAAAACTTTGGCCAAGACCCATTCACCTTCTACAAATTAGCACACCAGGTAACTACAAAAAAATGATAAATCTGGGGGAAATGTTGGAAACTAGATGTTTGCAGTACACAAAAATAGTGCCAATTAAAACATTTTTGTTTTAATGCCTCTATTCCTATTCAGAAATTTGTATATGTATGCTTTGTTTATATGTTTTAAGACAGTATTCAATACACAATACTTGTATCTACAGTTATTTAATAATTTGAAAATATTATGGGTAAATTAAATAAAACCCATCACAAAGAGAATGTCCATCTATGGTTGTTTAATACGGGTGTTTACTAGCAGGTATATTGCTTCAATTTTCATGCAAGTCTGAACAACCTGTATTTTTATTAATATTTAAGTTTTGCTGTATAAACACTGTGTTTGATGCAATAAGAGTTTTGATTTGATTTGTTTTCATTTTTCGTAAGATAGATCTGAATTCCCAATTGATATTACCCAAGTTTTCTGCCAGTAGAGGTGGCTTGTAAATGCAGCACTCACTTTGTTTTGAAGCTGACAATCCTTTTGATCAAGCCACAAATTTAATACATGTACTTGTTCAGTGCCAAGTAGAGTTCTAAATCTTCAAATGAATGTCAGAACATGTGTAAACATCATCATCAAATTCACTATTGTTTGCAGTCCATACCTGTTTTCATTTGAACCCATCATTAGAATAAAACATCATACAAGCAATCCCAAAATTTCTACTCATCCTTGAGCCATCCTTTAAGTGTCTATTCTGCAATTTTGAGTTTACTACTAATTTTCAAACTCACTTCACCTATGACTCCAGGCTTTTCATTCAGAGTATGCATTCGCTTGATTCCTTAACCCTCCATGACCACATTTACAAATGATTAGGATACAATACTGATAAATATATATATATATATATATATATATATATATATATATATATATATATATATATATATATATATATATATACATACATACATACATACATACACACACATATATATATATACTTTAATGACGTTAAGTACATAAAATATGAAACCACTGATCAAATAAAATGGACTGATTTTGATATATGATAGTGATCACAAGATCTTATGCAGGTAGGATTTGTATACTTATGAATTATTTTATTGTACCTGCCTTACTTGCTTTTATACAAATGACATACTTAACATCATAAAACACAGGCTTCTTTCAATTGATTTTTACAATGCAACAAGCAATTCCCCAAGTTGTAGATCAAAGCCAGCCAGCACTTAATAAGGTTCTCACATAAGTGCTCATGGGTATTGATGTGTTGGTCATTAGACTCTTTACATATTTTAATAGAAGAGAACATGCCACAATAATACTATTTACACTGAAACAGAATTAAAAGATTAAAACATAAATTTCACCTGATAAGACATATTTAACTGGTGTTTATTTCTTTCAATATTACCACCTGTTAGAATTTTCAAGCATATTTCATTTATCACTATTTCACCATATATTTTTTACAGTGTATTAAGAAATATTTTTTAAATAAAATCTCAAAATATTTAATTTCTTATTAAAACATGCACATTTCATGATGTGAATTCTAACTTTTCAGGCCTAACTGCCATTTTTGACAATAAAACAAGCAACATATCAAGGTTTCATTTACTACTTCTGATTGCAATTTTCTTCACATTCAACACATAGGGGCCAATTTATATTTTCTTTGAAAAATAGGGATCCATGCCAGAAACCATGTTATAAGCAGGTTCACTTGTCAGGGTCTTAATTATTGAGAGAGTGGCATATGTATCTATCTGTATTGGCTTTTTTAGTTTACCAAACTCTGATTCACTGATGACAAGTCACCCATTCAGATGGATCTAACTTGCAAAATATACCCCGATTTATAGGAGAGTCAAAGAAAAGTTGGCTTTTTGTAACTCAACAAATAGAATGGGAAGGGTCGAATTACAGTCAGGCCAATTTATTAGCAAATATATATGGCATACTGGATAAATTTCTGGTACGCCAAGCAGTGAGTTCTGATTGGTGGTTATTATTTGTTCATATCCAGAGTAAAACAACAAACATGAATCAGAACAAAAGCTTATTCAATGCATGAAATACCAGAAGTGCTGATATTCAAACTCAATAGAAACAGACACAAAGTAACAGAGAAACTTAGTGCAAAAATGTCTATTAAATCATCGGTACAGCACTTGAATCATATGTTTGGAATGTCTCCTATTACTTCGATATATGTAATCAGCAAATGAATGTGCCAACAGGATAACAAAAATTGGTACAGAATCAGCACGGCTGCAGATTCCAAACCACATGAGTTAAAGTTATCTTGTAGAAAGGAAACTGTATTTTCAATAATTCTGTGGCAGTTGTTTTGCATCTACAGGAGATAAAATGCAAAGGATCTGGCTGTTAGTTACATCCACTCAGACTTGTTATTGATAAGTCTTCATTACATGAGAAAATTGCACTATTTCTTCCATTTTGAAGATAACAGCATAATGCCTTCCAAATTCACTGTAACCTCATGCTATTACAATGCCATTATGATAATTCATTGTAACCTCATGCTATTACTATGTTATTATGAGGATTCATTGTAACCTCACGTTATTACAATGCTATTATGTCATTATGAGGATTCATTGTAGCCTCATGCTATTACTGTGTCATTATGAGGATTCATTGTAACCTCATGCTTTTACTATGCCATTATGATAATTCATTGTAACCTCATGCTTTTACTATGTCATTATGAGGATTCATTGTAACCTCATGCTATTACAATGCCATTATGATAATTTATTGTAACTGTATCGTGATAATTCACTGTAACCCCATGCTATTACTATGTCATTATAATAATTAACTGTAACCCCATGCTATTACTATGTCATTATGATAATTCATTGTAACCCCAAGCTATTACAAAGTCGTCATGATAATTCATTGTAACCCTATGCTATGTCATTGTTATATAACAAACAAGAAACTTATACTAGCAATTACCTTGATATGCCAAAAACCCATATGTATCAATAAAATCCAATATATCCAACTGTTACAGTAAATGAGCATTTGTAAGAACAGACAATCTACTCTGAGAGTTCAGTGTCTGTGTCACAGGGGTTGTCTTCATGAACAGCTTTGGCCTGTAAACTTACTGTCTCATCTGCCATTTTTGACACTAAATAGCAAGACAACCAATAATAAGCTTCAGTAGACTTACATCTCTCCTAGGAAATGTTGTTAGGACTTTATATTCTTCCATATGATAGCCTTGTGTAACGATGTAATTAAAAACCGTCTTTAATTTATCCGTGGCTAAAAATCTCCGTGTTAACATATCTCTTTTTGGTGTCCGTATCCGTAGAACACTTGTAGGTTCTGGACAATCTTCAGGAGGTTCTTTCGGCATCTCACGAGCAAGAGAATCTTGAACAGCCTTCAAAAGAAACATTTTGTTTTCTTTCATGAATTTTAAAAAAAATTCACAACAACTTACCATATAGCTGTTCATTTTATACAGAATTATAATTTTGTGACTTTTTCTTTTTAAAAAAGAGTATTTATAAATTGTGGTTATTTATATTTTACTGACTGCAATGAAAATTTTTTTTTTAAATGTTAGCCATGATAATCAGTAGTATCACTATACTCTTAACTACACAACAGTTTACTTACGAATAGTTTAATGGAAGAAAAATCAGGAAGAACAAATCATGCAAATTAAGTCAGTTAATAAATTGCATTTAATTTGTATGGGTTCTGTTTTCATGATTGTACAAAGATTTACATTTTCATCAGAACTTAAAATCATGGATTGGGGAAAGGGTTCTATTGTTTTCACTGTAGGGCCACTGTTCACTGATCTATAACTTTTAAGTTTATGGGAACCATGAAATCTACAAAACAGGTAGCCCATGAAAAAAAGTGAATTCACCTTAATAACTGAAATGCCAAGTTGTTACAATAAAAAACCAAAGAATAAAGGAAAAGTATGTTAGTGGTATTTAGGGATGCAACAATACACTCAAAACTGTTTTGTGATATACTGTTATACAACAAACCATATTGCAGAACATACTGCAATACAATAACACTTAATGAAAAAATAAAATAATCAGTATAGGATTTACTATCTTGTAAGACTTCAAATGGTTGTAAAAGAACATATAAAACAAATATAACAATTAAACAAGTCTACAAACACCTGAAGTCAGCAAAATTATCAGCACATAAAAATCATGCAAGTTCTATTGTATGTATATTCCAAGCATTGGATACAAAATTAAATTAGTTTAGATGATTGATCTATTTATGAACAAGGAATCTTGAGTTCTGTTCATTTAGTGTCATTACAAACAGAACATATATATCTGAGACAAAAGTGAAGTTTATAGATTATTATTTTTAACTGGAAAAATATCCCTGGTCTTACATTTCCACCCCCAATTAAACTTTGCCCTAATAATGGTAATGTGTAGTACATTTAATATTCTCTTGTAATCTTGTGTTGAGAATGCATCTAGAAAGAAAAGAAGAAAATATGGTTCTTGAATTAAATTGGAAAGATTGTAAGGAATAAACAGATTTGTAAGAAGAAATCAACACCGTAAGAAAATGGCAGTACAGAAAATTGTACTGTGGTATGTACTGCCAAAACAGCAAAACTGCACCCTTAACAGTAGTCATCTTATCCACTGGCTGGTATCTGAAACGATTCCCTGCCCTGTTTAAGACAACTTTGGCTATTCTGTATTCAGAATCGAGAATCAAACAGCATGGCATAACAGTCCTTAAAACTGCCATAGCAGTGGGCAGTTTGTGGTTACCTGAAGTACAGTAAAACCTAGTAATCTTGTTAATGTCAGGGGTGTAAAAATGTCACCAAATAACCGGGTCCCCGAGATATAAGTATTTATAAAAACTGGTAATTTTAAATTTTAGAGATGTCCATGACCTTTATTCTTGTCTTTTACTCTTAGGTTGCTGACAAAGATGTAGCAGTTTTAAGATTAATTATTGCTTTATACAATTTTATTTTAATAACAAGTGTTGTGATTTCTTAATTTTTAAGACAGAATTCTGACTCCAGCTGTACATCGATAACAATTAAAAAAGAACAGTGCTGTTAATTAATTACTCACAAGTGTGTGCACATGTGCGCTCTCTGAAATAAAAGTACTCTATTTTCTCTTTTAATTCTGCAGTCAATGTATATTCAAATGGCTATTGAGATGCACACATGCGCTGTAAATAATTTATATTTATTTATTATAATGATCTTTTACAATTTGAAAAAATCCAATTTAGTGATTTTTGGACACTGAATAAATTCATAATACTGTATAAAAAAAATGGTAGTCTTGTTTTATGTACTGTGTAATCCATTGTCCACCAACATGTGTAAACAGGCAATTAACAACATAGATTTCTAGCAGCATGTGACTCTTTAGTTGTTACAGCATTTACATGCTACACGTATTTAAACTGGCCTAAATTTTGGGCTGCCTCAGTGCCCAAGACAACAAACATAAACTTCTTTATGAGGCTACCAAGGGAAAGAGACTACTCATTGGGAAATGAAAACCTGTCACCAAGGTGTTTTTAATTAATTATGCACAATTAAAACTTGTACTATTTTAAAATATACACAAATTCCAAAACAAAGTAGTGCATATAATTATGCTTATTCTGCAGAAAACGAAACATGTATGACACAATAACTATAGAATAAGCAATACTCCATTAGATTTCATTGCCTCAATCAGAAAAATGTCTTGAATCAATGGCTCATGAGATCGCAGACACCACTGGCATTGCTCAGGAAGAACTGTATAATTATGCACACAAGGATGATGAAGGTACAGTGAAAGGGCTGAATGTATTTAAAAAAATGAAATTGTTTGCGGTAAGTGTTGCCAGTGCTGAGCATTGGTATGAAAATGTAAGTGCTTTGGAATTTTTTGTAGTAATAAGTGAGTCCACACTTTACTTCGGACTGAAACTTATAACTAACATAATGGGGTTACCAAACTGAAAGGGTAAAAATTATCAGAACAAAGAAGGATCTTTTGGGGACCAGACAAATGCTCGATATAAAACAGGTTCTTGAGACAACCGAGGCTGAGATAAGCAGGTTTGACTGTACATAAAATTGTGCATATCAATAGACAGTTGGTAATCCTTCAAAGTTGTTAAAATTGTCCATAGTATTGGACAGTTTGAAAACTCTGGAAGTCCCTAATGGAATATCGTTAAATCCCCATTATATAGTGACAATTAAAAGTTCCAAACATGTAAAGATAAACATGCAAAGAAAAAGCTACAAAATTTTAGGGAAAAAAACCTTTTCAAATCTATATATATAGAAAGTGAACCCATGAAAGAAGAAACATTTACTTCGAATACTCTATTCATTGTTGCTTCACTTTACTGGTATGCTTAAAATACGGACTATAAATGAAGGGAAAAAATCAAATGCATTTATTTCACCCGATAACAAATTGGTACTAGATTTATTTTTGGGATCAGTATTTAGCAAATGGATGGCAGAAAAAGATAGTTAAGATTTAAAGAGAACAACATATCTTGTAGTGACGTCAATTGATTGATTGATTGATTATTTTTTAACGGCGCATCAGCACTTTTAGGCTATTTAGCGCCAAACAAAGTGTTATTTGTATAATCTTTTAAAACTAATAAAAGGTCCTATATCGACCAGCGATATAAAAGAACAAATGGTTGAAATTAAAAACGGTAAGATGGCAACGGTGCAAAATAAAGCTTCCCGATCAACGGGAGATGTAAAAAAGATGAATAGGTATTAAAATGGGACGGTATATATATTGCATAAAACTGCACAAGGTGATAGCATAAAAGTCAGAGTTTAGAGTAAATATTTACGGCTTTCAAGAACCCGATAATACGAGTGATATTTATATTATCAAAAAGTTCTTTCATGTCATGCACAATATAATAACGATCATGCGTAGGTTGTAGGTCAAAGCACTCTATCATAAAGTGCTTGACAGTGAATGGTTCTTGATAGTTCATTCTATTGATAAGTTGTCATTATATGATGCATGTAAAACCAAATTAACTCCTTTAAGTGAGAACAACAAATAATGAAAATCAAAATCCGAGGATTTGTTAATATAAGTCTCTATGGCAAATCTGGTTGAAATTCAACAATTCCTGGTAAAAATTATGCTGTGCAAACCAAGGTTTGGAGAGAGGGCATTCAAGGGGCCATAACTCCTGTAAACGATGACTAGGAACACTGGAAATCAATTCCCTCAAGATCTCATAAATATAAAGGTACATGGCAAATCTGGTGGAAATAAAATATAATTATTGGCAAGACTTGCATTGCAGAAATGAAATTGAAGAGGACAGATAAACAGGACATTATATTTGTCAAGAGGTCTCATCCAGATAAAACTGTTTGAAATGAAATCATTCCCAGTATCTTGCATGACCAAACTGTTGACAGATGGATGGACGGACATATGTGATTATATACAGGGCTCTGATCTTGTTAAGTTGGCCCTCAAGTTTCCATTCATGGTTTAGACAAAAATAAACATCAACTAATGCTAACCTGTTTATAAGCCTTCTCTTTACTTTGTCTCTTTTCTTCATCTCTCCTTTTCTTCCGTTCTCTCTCTTCCTCCTCCTGCCTCTTCCTTTCCTCTTCCCTCTGAGCCTCCAACTTCAAAAATAGAGATAGAATGTTTTAGGTCTAACATCAAAAGGATCTGTTTTGCTGACAGACCAATAATTTAGCAGATTCATCTGTGTACAACATACAGTGAATTGCAAACAGCATATATCATTATTTTCTTGACAGGGTCTTGACATTTTGTTTTTCTTGTCAATTCATGCACAACACATAGATTCTGATATGTCAGTGCATTATACAATTCTAAGGTGTAATCTTAAGTTGGGTGTGTATCACACACAGTTAATAAACTAGACCCGTTAGTGAGTGCTTACCATCCTACGCCACCACTGCAAGATTAAGTGTAGATACAATTTTTGAAAGAAAGACCAGGGTCTGCATGTAAAGTCTACAATCAAAGCACCACTGTAAGCCATGTGACCTTGACACCATGGTCAAAAGGATAAGCAAACATGTTCAGCATGAATTGTCTTTGCTTCATAGTGATTTATCCAAAATCCATCATGGGGTACAAGAAACAGAAGCAAAAGAAAAAGGTCATTTTTTATATAAATGTAGATTACATAACTCATACAAATTACCTCCCCTTGCATCAGGGGTCTCAAACATGTGGCCCATGGAGTAATTTCCTGCAGCCTGCAACAACATGTATAACTTGTAAAATAATTAATAATGCAATTTTTTTTCTTCTGCGATGTGACCCTCAGGCCAATGTACTAGCACTCATTTGGCCCTTGTGGTGATCTGAGTTTGGGATCCCTGTGCTAGATGGTCACTGGTTGTTTACCAGTTTATACTCCAGCAATACTAACACAGGATGTTTGTATTTGTGCAGAAGGGTGAAAAGAACTGATAGTAATGTGATAAGGAAAGTATTATTGGAGAAACAGTTCACTAGCTAGTTCAGTGCGAAAAGGTTTTGGCATTAAAAGGGTCTCTCACTGTATCTAAAGATGTGCTGTTAATTTATGCAATCTTTGATGTTTGCAGAAGAATTCTAAACAAGGATATTCATCTTCCTCATCCAAAATGAAAGAACCCTTTATCTTAATTGCCCTTTTCTCCACAGAAAGGTGGGGGGGACACTCAAAAGAAAACAAGCTCTGGTCAGTTTCTTCAAATGTTGCCTTGAAACTAAACACCATCTGTTCCACAGTCCAATCCAAGTCGCCTCCTTTGTAAAATGTGGGGATGTTATCATTTTGTGCATCTCCCATTTTCACTTACTGCATGCTTCAAGGCAGTGATGACACCATATCATCAATATGCATGGTGTAGAACCTGCCTGCTGGATAGGCAAGCAAAGTTGGCCCCACTGCATTCCAAACACAATGGGGTCCAGAGGCTGAGTGTTGTGCCATGATAAAGTCAGGATTGGATGAAGCAGCTGGAGGGATGGCACTGTATGTGCAGCCATTATAGTATGGAAGGTAAGCAAACTGTGTTTCTAATCAATCTCTTGATGACCACGCAGTCCAACTGTTGATATAAATGATCCTTGATTAATATACATGTAACCAGATTGGAAATGACTGGTTGGAAGCTTAGATGGCATACAATAGTACAAGTCTTGCAAGCTGTAACAACCAGTGAAGTGCACATGGTCACACTGGCACTAAACCCATGTATGGAATTATGCCCAGTGGCTTGACAAAAGGGGGTGGAGTGAGGGGAAATCCCTACCCCACATTTCTCCAATTTCACAGCTGACAGCCATGACAATAATTTGCCATATGATGCACCACACTTGTGATTCTAATAAGGCTTGGCTAAGGTATGTCATGACAACATTTATGGTGTCAGATATAACAACCATTATAGGTTAGAGTGTCCACCTCAGATGCGGGAGGTCACACGTTCTAACCCTGGCTGAGTCATACCAAAGACTTACAAAAATGTTACTAACAGCTGCCTCGCTTGGCAATCTGCATTAAGAGATTAGTGTTAGGACTGGTTGGCTTGTTGTCAGGAGAATGCGACTGGGTGGGACATCATGCTACATGTCTGCGGCATGATGCCCCACTGCTAGACATCACTATCAACTGCCACAATGCACACTGCAGACATCATAGCAGTATGACTGAAAATGGATCCGAGATTGTACTACTATTGCACTGAAAACATCCGTTAAGCATGAAACGCGCAGAAGATGATGGTGTTAGGGCCACTCTACTCAGAGTCAGGTTAGAAACTATAAATCAATGAATAAATTGACTAAGTTCCTTGCACTTTTTATCACATTAAAGGTTTCCATTATTTAAATTGGTAAGGGGGTACAAACAAACAGGTTTGTATTGTCAGACTATACATATTTTAATGGATGCAATTTCTACTAAGTTTTATGAAAGTATCTAAAACGGTTTAAGAGATGTTAGCTAAACAAAATTGACAGACAGAAAGGCCAGCTCTTCTAGTATACCACCCACACTCTGTTTGTAATGGATATACTTATCAAGTCTTTTTTATCCATCTTGCCATTATAAAAGTGTTGCTTAGCGGAAAACATCATTCAAAATTAACCTGATTCTTTCATTATACCGAACAAGGTCTAATGTCAGAACAATGCCCTAGCCCAACTAGTCCAGACACCAAAATAAATACTGATAGGTGAAATGCCATGTACCGGTAAGTAGCAAAATCTTTACATGGGGAAAAAGATCAAATATTCACATTTGGAGACTATTTTATGTCTATCCTCCATGCCAGATTAGTAAGCCAAAATTGGAACAGCTTCCCCCAACCCCTGAAGGTAGGCCCATCAACATGGCAAAGAAAAGTGAAATGTACTTTTACTTTAGACACTGAGTGACTGACCTTTCTACAACTCCACTGTTCCTTCATTTTAGAAATAATATGCAAACCCACATATAATGCAATGCAAGTGTGGCTGCCACTGTTTCTTGTAGAAAAGGGAAAAAAAATAGGCTTCTATTTACAAAACCATGATCAATTATCAAAAATTTCATCCACTTCATGGAAATTTGGAAATCAGCATCATGGAAATTTGGAATCAGCATCATAAAAATAAGAAATATGAATAAAAAAATTCTGTGTTTTGCAAGATTTTCCAAAACAAGTCTCTATAAACAATAATACACAAAAAAATGGTTGATGAAAATGTTTGTAAATGCCTTTTGGGGACAACACTGTATGAAATAAATATCAACTGAAGAGATCTTGATAAGTGAAATTCACATTTTTATTTTACCTTTTTATTGGGATTTAAAGTAATCATCATAAATCTATCACGTAAGAAGCTAATTAAGTGCTTGCTCAGTGGCCTGTTTTTGACTACTATTAGGAACTTATGGTCATATGATGCCTCATAGACAAATGTTGGGGACGTGATGAATCAAGGTAACAAACTGATTAGCTATCTCCAGCTGACCACAGTTGATGAAAGGCTTTGACATCACAGTAACATATAGGTGTAGAACAGCATTTTCTTGCTAAAATTGCACACGAGACAAGTATTTGCTTTAGGATAATCGGTGAATATTTATTGAATCTATCCAGTGATGCAATCAAGACTTGCAAGTTCTAATAAAATGAACATGATTTCTCTCTTTCTTTTTGGTCAGTATTTTAAACTATTTCTTCTCTGAAAAATCTGGATGAAATGTTCTGGGAGAGTGCAACATGGTGTTTATCAGTGAAAAAAAAAACCAACAACATGGTATTGTACTGAGTAATTTCCAAGTCCTATTGATGAGAAAGTACAGACATTTTCATGTGCTAATGATGAACAAGTTCAGACACTTAAAACTGAATAATTTCCATGTGTCACTGATGAATGAGACATTGCCATGTGCTATTGATGAATAAATAGAGAATTCAAAGGAGAGACATTTCCATGCCCTATTGATAAATAAGTAGAGATATTTAAAACTGAATTATTTCCATATACTACTGATGAACAAGTAGAGAACTTTCCATGTGATATTGATGAAAGTGAAGACATTTCCATATGCTATTGATGAAATAGCCATTTCCATGTGCTATAGATAAATGCAAAAAGACATTTCCATGTACTATTGATGATGTAGAGACATATAAAACTGTATCATTTCCATGTGCTATTGATGAACAAGTAGAGACATTTGAAACTACTGTCTTGAGGAAATAACTAGTGCAACCATAATGATATGTTGAGATATGACAGTTTATGAGGCTACAGATCAAGTCCACATGGTTTACTACTGATACTGAGATAGAGACATCTCAAATTTGTGAGTACTGCATATCAAATGGATTTATAATTAAGGTCTGTCCGCAATGTATTTACTTTATTTGACCTTTTAAGATCCAGTATTCATTATTATTAATATCCATTACAGATAATGCACTGGCAGATTTGGGTCTGTGCAGTTTGTTAGGAGTAACCAGTAGAACAGACAATATAGACCCTGATCTGCAGGTGTATTATTCTATGGCAGATCTGTGTCTTTGATGTTTGTAGTTTGACGACTTACAAGTGAGTACATATGGTAAGATACTTGGTGTAATTTTTAAACACCAAGAAGGTTAAGTCATCTACATTTTCTTTCATCCTTATAAATTGTCTACTAGGAGACTGAGTTGCTCAAGATTTAAAATACAAGTAGTTTGAATGTACAAAGATGTGATAGGCATCACATGTTTTGCTCAAGAAATTTCAAGTAGGAATGGTGGATGGATGAACTAGGAAGAATTTTTAAAAGAAAAATGACAATTTAAAACTGTGAATATCAAAAGGTACATCTACATTAAGTAAAAGATGCCGTAAATATGTGCAGCTCTCCTGCATTTTACAAAACATAAGCTTTGTTTTAAATACATTTAAAATGAAAAACTGTGATAAGCAAATGTCAAAGCTATGTCTTGTCTAAAATGTGTACTAATTTTATAGAGAATTCTGAAATGGTTCAGAGCAGTTTGCCAGAAATGAGTGTATACTGGATGAATGGATAACCAAACATAAAAAAAAATATCATAAAAAATACTGAAATGAAGAATCCCCAAATTTCATACATATATCTTGCACACTTTTGGAATTACACTGTAGAACAAAATGATGGATGGATGACCAGATCAAAGGATGAAAATATAAAAAATACTGAAACTGATGTACTGTGAACAGCAAAACAGCACATCTTGACCATCAGTCCAAGATATGTACCAACAGCAAAACAGCACATCTAAGCCATCAGTCCAAGATATGTACCAACAGCAAAACAGCACATCTAGACCATGAGTCCATGATATGTACCAACAGTAAAACAGCACATCTAAGCCATCAGTCCAAGATATGTACCAACAGCAAAACATCACATCTTGACCATCAGTCCATGATATGTACCAACAGTAAAACAGCACATCTAAGCCATCAGTCCAAGATATGTACCAACAGCAAAACAGCACATCTTGACCATCAGTCCATGATATGTACCAACAGTAAAACAGCACATCTAAGCCATCAGTCCAAGATATGTACCAACAGCAAAACAGCACATCTTGACCATCAGTCCATGATATGTACCAACAGTAAAACAGCACATCTAAGCCATCAGTCCATGATATGTACCAACAGTAAAACAGCACATCTAAGCCATCAGTCCAAGATATGTACCAACAGCAAAACAGCACATCTTGACCATCAGTCCATGATATGTACCTACAGCAAAACAGCACATCTAAGCCATCAGTCCAAGATATGTACCAACAGCAAAACAGCACATCTTGACCATCAGTCCATGATATGTACCAACAGCAAAACAGCACATCTAAGCCATCAGTCCAAGATATGTACCAACAGCAAAACAGCACATCTTGACCATCAGTCCATGATATGTACCAACAGTAAAACAGCACATCTAAGCCATCAGTCCAAGATATGTACCAACAGCAAAACAGCACATCTTGACCATCAGTCCATGATATGTACCTACAGCAAAACAGCACATCTAAGCCATCAGTCCAAGATATGTACCTACAGCAAAACAGCACATCTTGACCATCAGTCCATGATATGTACCTACAGCAAAACAGCACATCTAAGCCATCAGTCCAAGATATGTACCAACAGCAAAACAGCACATCTTGACCATCAGTCCATGATATGTACCAACAGTAAAACAGCACATCTAAGCCATCAGTCCAAGATATGTACCAACAGTAAAACAGCACATCTTGACCATGAGTCCATGATATGTACCAACAGTAAAACAGCACATCTTGACCATCAGTCCATGATATGTACCAACAGCAAAACAGCACATCTAAGCCATCAGTCCAAGATATGTACCAACAGTAAAACAGCACATCTTGACCATGAGTCCATGATATGTACCAACAGTAAAACAGCACATCTTGACCATGAGTCCATGATATGTACCAACAGCAAAACAGCACATCTAAGCCATCA
Organism: Sinohyriopsis cumingii; assembly: GCA_028554795.2. Classification (NCBI taxonomy): domain Eukaryota; kingdom Metazoa; phylum Mollusca; class Bivalvia; order Unionida; family Unionidae; genus Sinohyriopsis; species Sinohyriopsis cumingii. The sequence continues at coordinate 69,565,350 of CM068824.1, forward strand.
GTCCAAGATATGTACCAACAGCAAAACAGCACATCTAGACCATCAGTCCATGATATGTACCAACTGTAAAACAGCACATCTAAGCCATCAGTCCAAGATATGTACCAACAGTAAAACAGCACATCTTGACCATCAGTCCATGATATGTACCAACAGTTAAACAGCACATCTTGACCATCAGTCCATGATATGTACCAACAGCAAAACAGCACATCTAAGCCATCAGTCCAAGATATGTACCAACAGCAAAACAGCACATCTTGACCATCAGTCCATGATATGTACCAACAGCAAAACAGCACATCTAAGCCATCAGTCCAAGATATGTACCAACAGCAAAACAGCACATCTTGACCATCAGTCCATGATATGTACCAACAGCAAAACAGCACATCTAAGCCATCAGTCCAAGATATGTACCAACAGCAAAACAGCACATCTTGACCATCAGTCCATGATATGTACCTACAGCAAAACAGCACATTTAAGCCATCAGTCCAAGATATGTACCAACAGCAAAACAGCACATCTTGACCATCAGTCCATGATATGTACCAACAGTAAAACAGCACATCTAAGCCATCAGTCCAAGATATGTACCAACAGTAAAACAGCACATCTTGACCATGAGTCCATGATATGTACCAACAGTAAAACAGCACATCTTGACCATCAGTCCATGATATGTACCAACAGCAAAACAGCACATCTAAGCCATCAGTCCAAGATATGTACCAACAGTAAAACAGCACATCTTGACCATCAGTCCATGATATGTACCAACAGTAAAACAGCACATCTTGACCATCAGTCCATGATATGTACCAACAGCAAAACAGCACATCTAAGCCATCAGTCCAAGATATGTACCAACAGCAAAACAGCACATCTAGACCATCAGTCCATGATATGTACCAACTGTAAAACAGCACATCTAAGCCATCAGTCCAAGATATGTACCAACAGTAAAACAGCACATCTTGACCATCAGTCCATGATATGTACCAACAGTAAAACAGCACATCTTGACCATCAGTCCATGATATGTACCAACAGCAAAACAGCACATCTAAGCCATCAGTCCAAGATATGTACCAACAGCAAAACAGCACATCTTGACCATCAGTCCATGATATGTACCAACAGTAAAACAGCACATCTAAGCCATCAGTCCAAGATATGTACCAACAGCAAAACAGCACATCTTGACCATCAGTCCATGATATGTACCTACAGCAAAACAGCACATCTAAGCCATCAGTCCAAGATATGTACCAACAGCAAAACAGCACATCTTGACCATCAGTCCATGATATGTACCTACAGCAAAACAGCACATCTAAGCCATCAGTCCAAGATATGTACCAACAGCAAAACAGCACATCTTGACCATCAGTCCATGATATGTACCAACAGTAAAACAGCACATCTAAGCCATCAGTCCAAGATATGTACCAACAGCAAAACAGCACATCTAAGCCATCAGTCCAAGATATGTACCAACAGCAAAACAGCACATCTTGACCATCAGTCCATGATATGTACCTACAGCAAAACAGCACATCTAAGCCATCAGTCCAAGATATGTACCAACAGCAAAACATCACATCTTGACCATCAGTCCATGATATGTACCAACAGTAAAACAGCACATCTAAGCCATCAGTCCAAGATATGTACCAACAGCAAAACAGCACATCTTGACCATCAGTCCATGATATGTACCAACAGCAAAACAGCACATCTAAGCCATCAGTCCAAGATATGTACCAACAGCAAAACAGCACATCTTGACCATCAGTCCATGATATGTACCTACAGCAAAACAGCACATCTAAGCCATCAGTCCAAGATATGTACCAACAGTAAAACAGCACATCTTGACCATCAGTCCATGATATGTACCTACAGCAAAACAGCACATCTAAGCCATCAGTCCAAGATATGTACCAACAGCAAAACAGCACATCTTGACCATCAGTCCATGATATGTACCAACAGCAAAACAGCACATCTAAGCCATCAGTCCAAGATATGTACCAACAGCAAAACAGCACATCTAAGCCATCAGTCCATGATATGTACCAACAGCAAAACAGCACATCTAAGCCATCAGTCCATGATATGTACCAACAGCAAAACAGCACATCTAAGCCATCAGTCCAAGATATGTACCAACAGCAAAACAGCACATCTATACCATCAGTCCAAGATATGTACCAACAGCAAAACAGCACATCTTGACCATCAGTCCATGATATGTACCAACAGCAAAACAGCACATCTAAGCCATCAGTCCATGATATGTACCAACAGCAAAACAGCACATCTATACCATCAGTCCAAGATATGTACCAACAGCAAGACAGCACATCTTGACCATGAGTCCATGATATGTACCAACAGCAAAACAGCACATCTTGACCATCAGTCCATGATATGTACCAACAGCAAAACAGCACATCTAAGCCATCAGTCCATGATATGTACCAACAGCAAAACAGCACATCTAAGCCATCAGTCCAAGATATGTACCAACAGCAAAACATCACATCTTGACCATCAGTCCATGATATGTACCAACAGCAAAACAGCACATCTTGACCATCAGTCCATGATATGTACCTACAGCAAAACAGCACATCTAAGCCATCAGTCCATGATATGTACCAACAGCAAAACAGCACATCTAAGCCATCAGTCCAAGATATGTACCAACAGCAAAACAGCACATCTTGACCATCAGTCCATGATATGTACCAACAGCAAAACAGCACATCTAAGCCATCAGTCCAAGATATGTACCAACAGCAAAACAGCACATCTTGACCATCAGTCCATGATATGTACCAACAGCAAAACAGCACATCTAAGCCATCAGTCCATGATATGTACCAACAGCAAAACAGCACATCTATACCATCAGTCCAACATATGTACCAACAGCAAAAAGGCACATCTATACCATCAGTCCAACATATGTACCAACAGCAAAAAGGCACATCTATACCATCAGTCCAACATATGTACCAACAGCAAAAGGTACATCTGGACTACTAATCCAAGATATGTACTAAGTTTCACAGAGATATCGTGAACAGTGTACAAGTTATCCTCTGGAAATATACATTTTTATGATCAGACAGACCAACAAATAGAGAGTGGAAGCCATATTCCCCAGTGGGGGAATACAAAAAATATACTTTAGTGACTGGATGTATTTAAGTACTCTGAAATTAACTTAAATAACTGTACAATTTTTTTAATTAAAGAAATTCATCCTAGTTTGTTCCGAAACGAATTAAAATGTATACATAATCATTTTCTTCATTTTAGTGAGAACAGCAGATTTTATCCTGAATGGTAGAAAGGGCATTAATTTGCAGTCAAAGGTTCAAACATTTTTGTTGCACATATTTAATATTTTCTTCCTCAAGATATTTTGCCTTATCCACTTTGTGTTGTACCTGATGCAGAGACAGATTTGATTTTTGAATGTGTATAATTATTTTTCTCCAATGAATAAGTTCAATATTAATACTCCATAGCACTTAGTACTCTCCTGTATAACACTGTTCATTTGCCAAAGAACTGACATTATAAGAGAGAGCCTTACTCAGACAGATGCTCAAAATATGGCTGCATTGTAAGAGCGCATTAAAAAACTTAAAACAGATTATTTAATGACATGAAATATAATTATAATAGGTTCTCATAAGCTAAATTCACAAACTTGGCAAAGTAGCAATGATAAAACAAAATTTACCCAATGTAATGGGATCCATCACCACCCACATTTATTTAGGGGCTGCAATATAATGAAAGGCCTTATAGTGAGGGAGAATTGTATTATACTAACAAGTACCTTTTTCCTGTCTGCTTCCAAGGATGCCCTGTATGCAGCATTTTGCTCCTGTAAGATTTTCTCCCTTGCTTCTCTCTCTGCCTGTGAATTGAATATCAAATGTTTCTTTACAATGATTCACTCTCAAAACCATGAACTCCAGCACCATGAATTTCTTTTCACAATGGGACAGGGCTATAGCTCTAGGGCAATCCCTTTTAATTTATTAAAAGCCTCCTGATATTTATCAGACCAATGAAACTTGCATTTCTTACTTAACAAATCTGTCAGAGATTCATTAATTAAGGAAACAAAATTGGGCAATCTTTTTTTATAACATCCAGCCATAACTGAAAAAATTGCAAGAGCTGCTTTTCACTAACAGGCACTTGGGAATTCAGAGATAGCATTAATCTTAACTTCAACAGGTTTAATTTGACTCTGCCCCACAGTATGTTCTAAAAATGTAACAAAAGACAGCAAAATTCATTTTACAATAAATATCACATTTGCGTCACTGAGTTGATCAAAGAATTTCCATTTTCTCATAAGGACCCTATTTTTCACAAAATAACAAATTGGGATTTGCACGGCTTCAGTTTCGCTAATAGAACTTGGAAACAAACAGGAGATTTTAAGATCTTGTTCCTGTTCAACGAGTGATTGTCAATTGTCACCCTGATTAGAATAAAGAGAATGAACAGTAAAAAGATGATCATTGTGATCAATATCATTTGATTAATCAATACTAGGAGCAAAAGTGACCTCATCTAAATACTGATCAATAAATGTGTCAGCTAAAGAAACAATTTCCTGATCAACATCATTCTCAAGTGATCAAAAGTTGGATATAAATTAGGAATTTCAATCTCAATTGAATCACCGTTTTGATCCAAACAAGGTTTGTCAGTTAAAAATGGATTAACTACAACCTTATCTCCAGCTAGGTCAATGCCAAGTAATAAATTAAGACTTTCAATGGGAAAAGAATCCAACAGCCACACGTCCTGAGACTAAGTCTGATGACAAAATTTACACAATGGAGAGGAACATTAACAGAGCTGCATTTCACTCCCTTGATATGAAAACTTTCACAAGAAAGTTGTAGTACTAATAGGAATGTATACAATCATCTAGTTTGATGAATCCAGCATAAACAGTGCTAGGGACTAAAACCAAGGCAATGAAGCATCAATATAGGTTACAGTATCCTAATTCTGTGATGAGGGTGTAGTACCGTATTTCATGTCATTTTTCATACATGAAAAAATAATTAATTTCAGGGTACGAAAAATTATATGTAAAATAAATAATTATCATTTGATGGTACTGACCATGTACGAAAAATAAAGGGATCATACCTGAACAAGTTCTACAGAACAAATGCTACTTGACAACCAAACAGTACAAACATACAAAGTAAACATATATTTTCTGACTCATTATGTTCTCAACTGAAGAATATAATTACAATAAAAATCAAAGATTTTTGTTGTTATTAGTGAGAGAGAGAGAGGATTATGTCTCAGTGTGCAAGCTCATCTGCATTTAGAGCATTATGTAGCTGTTATGTTGTGAAATGTAATTAAGTTGGTTTGAACATGTATAGTTATGGGTATTATTTATTGGTAAATTGTACACAACGATATGAGACCACATTATCAAGAAATTGTATTTTTACATTAACAATAATCTCATTATCAAATTGCAATAAAAAAATAAAGAACTTGAAATCACGTTTAGTTAATGCGTGTGAGTGCACCTGCGTATGTGTGTGTGTGTGTGTCAGAGGGAGAAATAAAACAAAATTTTGTCAGTGTACAAGACCGTATTTATTTAGGGTGGTTTTTATTTGTAGCCTTTGCAAAGAGAAAAAAAAGACTGTTACCTGACGATTGTGATAATCCTCATGTATTACAACCCTACTATATTCCATTATCAATAAACACCGCTAAATCAAATTCTTGTTTTAATTATGATGTACACTGTCACAACAACCACATAGCTATGCAGTGTTATTTACACAGTAATTAAACATGCTTAGCATTTTGGGTTATTCCAGTTGAAACCTGATTGAGGGCAAGAATCAACAGAAGATGTCAAATCAGTGAAGCTGCCAGTAGGGAAATAAGGCTCTCTTTAGGGAAATGTAAATCTGTCAATGTGCTACTGAAGCTGTTGTCCATACTGCAGACGTTATAAGGACAAGCAATCATACGCATTACTTGTTATTCGAACTTGCCAACGAAGATAATAGTAGGATATATTGTAGAATAAATTTGTAATAAAATGTTAATTACATCCAAGTCAAAACAGAACAAGTACTTAAAAGATAGTATATGTATATATATGAATAGATTTAACGGAGTCTGTGACTTTCATATTTACGATAGAAAATGACTAGGTTTTTATATTTTATATTTGTATGACTATAATGAAACAATAAAACTAGTTGACCAATGGTCTGTGGTTTTCACTTTAGCATGTACTAAGATGTAATTTTTGTGGATAAGAAAACACAAAAGGTCTTCCAAACTCATTTTAAAATGCACGTGGTGTTTTGTTATGGTGATGGACCTAATAAGGAGGATTAATTAATGATAATATTTAAAGGTAAGGTCTGTTAAGTCCTTTGTCCATTTTTTAATAAACACCAGTTGATATTGTAATGACAATAAGAGGGCTTATGCACATGGGTGCTTGCAGGATTTTTTGCAAAAGGGGGGGGGGTCAGTCACTTATGGCCAGGAGAGTTAGTATAGTAAGCAGTCTGAAACTTAAGCTAATATTTACTCTGCATTTTGAACAGAATCTTGTGACATATTTTCAACTTCATTTGCATGATTAAACTTGTCAGAATTGTATGCTGCAGGCACCCATGCTTATGCATCAATCATTGTATTTTCTCACCAACAATTATTAATTTTTGTAAAAAGAAAATGGCAATATGCTATTTTCGATCTTTTTTGCAAATGTAAATCTTAGAAGAAATTTTATGTCTGATAATTTAATGGATATTTTTGAAAAATACAAAGTGATATGTATGAAAAATTATGATACATTTAAATTATTATTTTGATAACTGTATTGTGTACAAAAAACTAAAGGGTACGAAAAAATAAACGAAATATGGTAAACATCAAGATGCATCCTCTCACCAAATTAAGATTAGCATAATACTATGTAAACAGGGCGCTAAAAAACAAACCCTATTTGGTTTTGACATAAATTCCTAAAATTTAACCTAAGCCAAAAAATGTGAAATGTTGATCACAGTGGGATTCTATTGTATTAAGGGTGTGGTACTAATAGAGATGAATACAATCATCCAGTTTGATGATTCTGTAGTTTCAGTCTACATGCCTGGCAGCTTGTACACCCCATAAAATGTTTCTGAAACAATGTACAAACCATACTCATTTCATTCACTGATCTGTTACCAAGCAGTCCTAAAAATATTGTCTTCACATTTTAAACCAAATGGAAGTTTTCAATGTGAACAAAAGAGCCTGCTCAATGTCATTTTATGAATACTGGAAGCATCAATTTTCTGTAAGGTGTAGAAGCAAGGCCTACACACAAATAGAAGTTAACACGCTAAAAAAATGGTAAAAAGTTATGTGCTTATATCTTAATGATACATAAATTTACAGAATTATACTGAGCTTACAGAACACAATGAACTATATCAATCATGTTGAAGAGCAACACCTACTCGCCTTTGCAAATACGAATGTTGTGTTAGGACTTAAGTTCTGTAAAGTGACATGCAATGAATCTGACAGTGTTGGGAGCTGCTTGGTAACACAACTGAGTTAAAAATTGTAAATCAGTGAATGAAATGAGTAAATTCTGAGCAATTTTTATATCCTTGATGCTTTTTGTTTTCAAAATCAGAAGGGGGTGGGCTACAAGATGGTAGAGTTGGCTGAAAAAATACTAGCATAAACAGAGCTTGAGAAATAAATTTACAAATGAACAATTTGTTAAAGTATGTGAAACATAGAATACAGGCCACAATGACCTACCTTTGCAATGAGTGCAGTTTATATATATATATATATATATATATAATAGGCCAGTAAAATGTGAAATGCTGGTCCTTTCTTGCAACAATATGGTTCTACTAGAAATAATTTATTTTTGCATAAACAGAGCTTGAGAAGTAGACAAGTTTGAGAAGTAGAAATGTAAGTCACAGAGACTTATGATTTCTGTACAGGTGTGGTACTAACAGAGATGTATACAACTGTCAAGTTAATTATTATTGCACCTAAAGTTAAAACACATTAATTTCACCAAAATTAATGATGCATGAATATATGGGTCATAGCTGCCACCAAGCTTCATGATTCCAAGTATAACTGTATGCATAAAAGCTTAAGCATGAGCTCAATGGAAAAAACTTAAATTGTGCCAGAAAAAATTAAATTTAAGTCACACTGCCATTCTTTTATTTTAAAGTGTGGTACCTAGAGATTGAAATAATCGTCAAATTTGTTGATTTTTGTAAAAATAGAACTTGGGAAATAAACTTCAAAATCAAAATTCAAGTTAGCCAAATTCAGTGAAGTATAAAATATATCATATTGACCCATTATATAATGCTGGTGTAGTACTTTTCAAAACTCATACTCTCACCAAGTTTTATTATTCCAGGTATGTGTGTGTGTATATAAATATAAATATTATATATATATATATATATATATATATATATATATATATATATATATATATATACACACACACACACACACACACAAAGTGCGATAATCCTGAGCAAAACAGAAGAACTGAACCAAGAATGTACATGTACAAAGTTAATACATCTGCCCCCCTCCCCTAGGGGCAGATTCTACCAAACCCATTCCAAGTTAATGCCTAGGACCTAGAAATAATTAATGGTTGATGTGCAGTAAGGTTCCATACATGTAGATGCTTTTGAATGTATGGACACAGATGCTGATGTCAAGACTAGGAATGGTTACCATAGCTTTCCTCTATGCTAAAAATGGAACTGACACGAACACATTCATAAAAGGAACATGTAGGTTCGTGATATTCAAACCAAATTGCATAAGAATATGTTGAATGGTTCTTTACCTGTGTTGGTTACAAGCAACATCCCATGTGAAATATGATAATATAAAGTTACTTGTGAGGGCCCTAACACTATCCCAAATGACACTGATGGGGTAAAGTCCGTAAAAGGTCCATCTAGCTCTATGGGGCAAAGTTTGTACCAAATCTGATTTGAATATGTCCAATTGTACTTGAATGTTGCCAGTTAAAAGAACATCCCATAAGAAGATGTGAAGTTAAATTGTCATAGGCCATAACTCTAACCAAAATGGAAGTGATGAAAAAAAACAACATATCTAAGTCTATGAGACAATGTACACACAAAACTTCATCAAAATATATTCAGTGGTAACCAAGTTATGCTGGTTACAAGGATCTGCTGCAGGAGAGATATAAAACTCTGAAAAATGGCATTAACTCAATACAAATTGGGCCTAAAAAGACAAACCTGTTAAAAGGAACATCCATACATCATAGGCTATTCACCTACCAAATGGCATCAATTATATATAGGGAGTGAAGGGGCTTTGTTGGTTATAAGAAGTGTGTTGTTGTTGTTGTAGGGTTTAACGCCATTTTTCAGCACAAGATAGGCTATACATAGCGGCCAGTATAATTGGTGGAGGAAGAACCCTGGAAAACCCCAGGAAGAACCACCGACCCACGAGAAGCTACTGGCAGGCTTTCTCACGCACCAACATTAGCCGAGGCTGAGACTCGAACTCGCGCAGACAGAGGTGAGATGGCAGTGATCCGTAACGGTGAGCGCTTTAGACTACTCGGCCACTCGGGGCCCCTATAAGAAGTGTGACTAGATGGATGGATGGAGAGTAAAGATGATTACTACAGGGCTCAAACATATTGATGTGGGTCCCTAATAAACATGTAATAAAATAAGGATCAATACATGTGCTCTGCATCGTCTACTTATAATACTCTGTAATTTAACACTGACTGTCTACATGCTGATTAAACCAAAAAGGACTCTGTAACTTACCAAATATTTACACCAATTGTCTATATCCTGACTCAAAACAAAGGCTAGAAATGTTAATTTATTAATTCATGTGCAAAGAAAAAAATGCTCTCTTCATACCAAAGATATCTGTGAAAATAAGGAAAATAAAAATAAAACAATGTACCTTTCTGAAACCAAGCCCTGTTTGGAACATAAATCTTAGTTATATTATAGAAGTGGAAACTATGCAGAGGTTTGATTAGTATTCAGAAGTCTTATTAAGACAAAATATGTGGCCAGTCTGAAGAGGTAACTGGGATTAAGACAAAGTAAGTGGCCAGTCTGATGAGCAAACTGGGATTAAGACAAAGTAAGTGGCCAGTCTGAAGAGGTAACTGGGATTAAGACAAAGTAAGTGGCCAGTCTGACGAGCAAACTGGAATTAGGACAAAATATGTGATCAGTTTGAAAAGGAAACTGTGATACAATAGGCCAATTTTGAAAAGATTTAGTGTTATCACGTGGTATACATGGCTTAAAGATAACTGATTACAGGTGATTGCTAATAGCAAAAATGGAACATAGCTCATGATATACAGATAAGAAATCTTTGCTCGAATAAACAGCATAATTACCAGTTCCTAGTTACAGGACAGAATGTTGGACTACTTTGTTCCAACAGCTCTGAATGAAGTCAACAGGATCTTTAACAAATGACTGCATAGTAAGAATAAGTCTGTTTGGTTTAACATGTTGGGAAAATACTGACCTCTTCAACAATTTCTGCTTTCTGCTGTTCTCTAAACACTTCATAATCTTGGATTAAATGTGTCATTAGACCATCAATATCTTCATTACCTGAAGAAGATAATCAACAGTTCCAATTTTTATCTGCATATACCGTTTGTGGATGAGCTGACCATTTTTACTTAAAAACTTGATTCATGCAGAGTATGGGTTTTCTTCTTAATGTGACATACAATTTTTTTTGTTAAATCTAGGGGCAATATTGGAAACTTGATGTCTGCAGCACATTCAAATACCTTATTTCATGTAATTTTTCATACACAAAAAAAAATTATTATTACTTTCAGTGTACAAAAAAACTGTACTCAAATAAGGTCTATGGAACATGATACTCGACAACCGAACAGTACTAACATACAAAATAAATGTAAATGTTTTGTTTCAGTCTGCTCTCAACTCAAGAATCCAATTAAAATAAAAATATAAGTACCAAAAAGACTTTCATTTTTATTAGTGAATGAGAGAGAGAGAGAGAGAGAGAAAAAGAAAGAGATGAAAGACAATGTCTCAGCGTGTAATCTCATCTGCATTTAGAGCATATTTCTTTGTAGCTGTTACGATGTGTTGTGTTGGCAAAATGATTAAGATGGTCTGAACATGTATTAGTTATTGGTAAATTGTATGCAGCAATATGAGCCCACGTCAAGAAGTTAAATGCAACTTGGCAACTTGTATTCTTACAAAAATAGTAACCATCTCAAAAAATATAAAAGAACTCGAAAAAACTTGTTTATAGTTAATGCATCTGTGTTTGAGAGACAGAACAAGAGCAAAGAGATTCAACAGGAGTGATCAAATTAGTAAGGCTATCAATAGGGAAATAATGCTATCTTTTGGGAAATGAAAATCTTTCAATGTTGTTTACAAGCAAGTATATTGCTTCCATTTTTGTGCAAGTTGGGACAACCTGTATTTGCATTTATATTTGTCTTTTGCTGTATAAATACTGTTTGATGTAATAGAAGTTTTGACTGAATTTGTGTATTCCTTTCCATAAGTTTAATTCCAAAAATATACTTCTCAAGTTTTCTGCTAGTGCACATTGCCTGATAAGGGATCACTCACCTTGTTTTTAAGTTGACATTTCTTATGACTGTGCTGTGAATTTAATACCTGTTCAGTGTCAAGAAGAATTCTACAACTTCTTGTGTCTGTTTGATGTTAATCCCTTGGCTTGTAACAACCTTTGATTGAGCAGTGAGTTTGATACTTGCTCTGTGCCAAGTAACAGAGGGTGGTTATTTGAACTATGTGATCTTGCTGCACAAATGACACATGTTCAGTTGCAGCTTTTAATAGATTTCACACACTGTATGATAACTGCGTTACTTAATAAGCACAAGCTAAGCCTGGTATTATGGGTACAACTGGGATCAGGTTCTCATCTGTAAAATGTTTCATTTATACAGGAGGTGAACTAGTGACAGTATCAAGGGTACTAATTTTATCTATAATGCCTTGCTGAAATTTACTCACACTAGCTTGTAACAAGAGTCCTCAATGGGACTGACACTCTACTGGGCGAAAAGAATTTACAGGCATTTAAGATAAGACCATTTCTTCCTTTTACCCATCCAGTTTTGAAACCATCTCTGATATTCTTCAGCAACAGTAAGATTTTAAAATTAGCTGTTGTTTTAAAAATACTGGATGTCTGCTTAGCACCATTTAGGACAAAGTAGACATCATTTTGGTGAAAAAGCCAATATAATGAGACATGACTGCAAGACTTACGACAATCATTAGAATCATGGATGTATGACTGGCAGCATTTTCATGTAAGACCAAAGTGGTATCATAAGAAGTCTATAGGTCAAAACACCATGTTGATATAGCTATCTTTTGGAGATGAGTAGAGATACCATTAGAAATCTCTTAGTGAAAACATGTTGATATGACCATCATTTCAAGTGGAGTAGAACTAACAAGATTTTTAAGATGGTCAATGTGTTGGCCATATTTGATGTCCGAGCAGCATCGTTATCATTTAGGACCAACCATATCATGGGGTGAGTTTAGGTGTAAAGTTTCAAGGCAATTCTCCAAGTAGTTTAAGTCGAGCAGCATTAACAAACAGAGGGATCATGGACAAATGACCATCCCATATCTTCTGGTCCATGACAAGTAGAGCTCATAAAAATGTTCAATTTATACTGGAGAGTTGGCCATATTTAATGTCTGAGCAGCATCGTTATCATTTAGGACCAACTATATCATGGTACAACTAATAATAATAATAATGGTGCAACTACATTTCTAGCTGAAATTGAAATTATTTTACCAGTTCAATATAAGAGAAATCATGTGTTGTGATGGTCTGAAGTTATCATATCTAATTTGGGGAAGTATTTTCTCTGACAATCACTCAAAGGGACTGAAGATCTACAGACTGCAAAGAATTTCCAGGAACTCAAGACAAAACCTGTGCTTCCTTTTAATTGCTGAGTGCAAAAACCATCTCTGATATTCTTCAGCAATTAAAATTACAATTCAATTAGCTGCTGTTGTGGACAATGGGATGTCAGACTGGTACCATTTATGACCAATAAGACATTATAAAAAGTCCTTTGGAGGGAAGCCAATTTTAGAAAAGTAACATTTTAGAAAAGTAACAGCGATATTTTCAAGATGGTTGCTGTAATGGATATCAGATTAGCACAATTTTCATTTAGGACCAACTAACTGTCAAAAGAAGTCTTTTGGTAAAAACAAAGAATAAATATAATCAGCCAATTAGGAATAGTGATAACAAGATTTTCAAATTGACCTTTGTTGTGGCAATATTGAAAGTCAGTTGTTTTTGTTCATTTTGTTTCTTTCCTGGACCCTGGTTTGGTTTTTCACTTCAAAGCAATGAAAGCTTATGCAGGACTGGCCAGATTTCCCTATGCATGTCCACTAATGGGTGACATCAGGCCAACTGCTGACAGACAAGTCCAAATTTTAACCAAACATGGGCAGTACTTCCCAATCTATATCCCACAGCTAAGGGTACATGAAAACTGTTACTTGCATAAAGTTAATTATTTGTCTTTATGTTAAGTAACTTTTATGCAACATCTCATAGTCTCTGTTAGATAATGTTTGCCACTACTCTCTGATATGTCAACTGTTATTAAATGTTATGGGGAAATATAAGACTCAATAGATGGGTCCATATCCACATAAAATCTTGGCATAAAGATAAATAATCAAGATTCTTCAGTCACTAATTCTAAGAATCCTTAGTTATGAAATATAAGCTGCCACATTAAGCCCAATGTTGGGGCTGGTAACATTTTGACTTTTCAACAGGCAATTGGTTTAATGTCGTGTATTAGTTTAATGACATTATAGACTTGCACCGCTAGTGCATCTCGAGACTGCGGATCGAAATCGATACTGTTCAGAGTTAGGTGTACCTTTTACTGAAGTAACTGTTGTATTTACAGGTGGAGACTGATTCTAATGTATCTCTTTTGAAGTAACTTCATTTTTTTATTCCAAGCTATTTATAAGGAGTAACACCAGAGTAAAGAATGCATTCACACAATACACATTTTTCTTAGGAGCAAAGCAAGCTAAAATAGGATGGATTTTTCTTTTTTAGAAAGTTAATGTTGCATTTCATTTGAAAAGAACATTAAAAAGGAATAATGTGTGTTTTCAGCATTGTATTGAACTAACATACATGAGAATCATACCTCAAAATCAACCGAAATTACCCCATGTTTTCAATATTTACAAGACATTCTTGGGGAGTGGGGGGGGGGGGTAGGGTGAAAAAAATGTATTCATCCAAATCAGAAGTATCAGATACTTTGAATATAGTAAATTTCATTGAAACCATTTAGCTTGAGGATTTAAAACACTGGATATGTGTGTGCACGTGTGTGTGTGTATATATATATATGCTCATTTTTGTCTCTGTTAACTTTACATTGTCAGAATTGTGCAGTATTTAACGATATTGAACACCTTCATATTGCACGCTCATGCATGTGTGCCCAATAGTAGTATAATGTATTAACCACTTTGTAAACAGGTTCTGTACACTCATGTAGTAGACCTTTAGGATTTGGTTGATTAAATGTTTCTGAATGAACTAAAGCATCTGTTTTGTGGACTGCCACATACCACTGCTTTAAGATATTCTGTGTTAACTTTTATAATATAATGTTTCAAATTTAGGCTAGCGATAGACGCCATACAGGTCATAACATTGCTGGGGTCCCTACAAATAGCATGCAAGTGACAAGACATAAACATGTCTTCTTTAGCTGGTAATAAGAATGTATATTTTTTTTTACATCCTGAATTTCCTCTAAATGTACTTTCTTATTTCTGCAAATCTGAATTACATGAGCTGTCATGGGTTCTAAAGCTTGATCACACAATTCGAAATTGTACTGTAATTCTGACTATATTCCAATATTCCATAGCATCTTTTTGATAATTACAACTGAGAGAGTTCATATTCCGCCCCCCCCCACATTATGATTCCAAACATTCAATGACAGAACAGAAACACACAGGCAGATGAGTCAACACGATGCTCCTTCACTGCTCAAATCAGATGTTACTTCATGTAGAACTGACACAGATAAATCCAGTCCATAATCACAAAATTTAATAGAACTGAAGAAAAAAAAAACCAAAACCCATTCATTCCAGACCAAATGCTGCAATGCACATTCATTCACAATATGACTCTAAATTTCTATTTTAAGTAGACCAAAATGACGATTTCTTTTGAAAGTGATGTCAAGCACTTGACTAAGTTCAAATTTCGCTGAGAGGCATTACGTGATAATTTATAATGCTGTTGTGTACTGATGAATCTGTGCTTGAATGTGTATTTAGTTTGGAATACAGCATAAATTCAATTACTCTGTTTCTCGTAGTGTATTTTTGTTTATATAATTAAGTCTCAGGTAGAAAATGAAAATGAGTGTATAATAAAAAGGTTACTGCATTTGTATGGGGAACTATGAACTCATTTTGTCAGATGGATATACCGCACTCCCAAGGTCGTGCAGTATCTATCCGAAAAAAACTTGTTCATATTTTCCCATACAAATGCAGTAACTTATATATACATATATGCGTGGACATAAATACAATATATGGAATATACAAAAGAAAAAAGTTAAATGCATACCTCTCAAAACCTTTCTTCGTAGTTGATCATGTTTCTCCCACAACACATAAACTGATCACAATAATATTATGAATAACTTCTGCTACTTCCAGAATCCAGTTCTCTCAAATATGAAAAGACATCTTATATCTTTCATTATATATATATATATATATATATATATATATATATATATATATATATATATATATATATGGACAAAGGGGAGTAACTTGTACAAATTATCTCCTGATTCCTGCTAGATGGCCATATACTCCAGACATTATCAGTTCAAACTTAAGCGGCATTGTCAACAGGATGCTTGCATTTGCAAGGACGGGTGGGAGGGAATAATAGTAACATAACCAGGTAAGCATTTTCTAGGTCCTGTAGTTTTTCATTTTGATGATCAATGTAAAGTTGCCTGCTGATGACAACCATTTTTTTTTATATATAAAACTCATTCAGCCCCGATCCTGCCTGTATGTGTGATCTGGATTCTGCATTCAATGGCCAATCCCTTCTCCAGTCATGGTGAATGTGTGTTAGATATGTCTCTGATTGGTTACAAATGGTTTTTTCCCCAAGAATCAGACCAATATTAAGCCAATCAGAAATGATTTTACTTTCATTTGTGCAAATCTGAATCGTTCAGAAGCCAAGTGTTACTAATTGAGAGCAGTTTCACTATACATGATCTGTTCATGAAAAATCATACATGATGGTGAACGCAAGAGTGTTTTTTGATGACGATGAGAGCGAAAATGAGGAGTTTCTCAGGTTTGATCTTGAAAATAGTGAGCAAGCAGAGGAAAGATATGTTTGGCAGCTGGATATTTTGCGAGTTTAGATTCGGATATAGAAGTTACTGAGACTGAATCTAAATATGTTGCACATACATGTAATTTTGTAAATAGTGTATAAATAAGTTGTGAAAGACTTGGACAAATGAAAAAAATGCATCACTGTGTTGGCAAATTCATTTGGAATAATTGGTGAAAATTTTGTGGATTTTTATTTGATGTAAGAAGAGAAATTAATGTAAGAGTGAATGCATGTGCATGATGTTTACAAAATTTTCCAGACAGGTAAAAACTCTCTGGGGCACAAGCAGCTAGACACAGCTTAGTGCTGCTGGGGCATAGCAGCAGTGATACTGATAACCATGCTGGGGCTGAACGAGTTAAAGGAAAACATGTTACATCAATATTATAATTTTCCTGGGTACAGATCTAGGAGGTTGTTGATCTATGATTTGTCCCATCAGTAGTGGGCAATCTTGCTGTCCCTAGCTCTTGTTGTTTAAATTATTTTGGGTATTAGAAAAACTGGTGCTCATGCCAAAATTCCTTCCAAGATGACTGAGAGGGAATTGATGGCCCCATCCTAATGTTCCAGGAATGGGGATAAGAAAGTGGACAGTTTGTTGTACAACTTCATAACAAATTAGTCAAGCAGTGATCAGACTGAACTGAAGACTATAAGATGGAGAGACCATTTTGTATAAAGCTGTTGGTCTCTCCTTGATGAGTCAGCCAGGTTGTTCAGCCTGTACGTGACATGTCAGACATGTATGTTTATGCGGAGTTGGGTACACCAACAAAGGTATTCCCAAACCATAATGCAAATGTTTCATTGATTTCATCCACCCTTGTTCATAATAGTTTCAGACCTGCCAACATTGAAAAAATCAAAATCAGGAATCTGCCCCCAAATCACCATTAAAAGTCAGGAAGCAGGGTAAAAAAAATCAGGAGGTACAAGAGTAAGGTGCATATATCATGATAAAGATGTTTGTTATTTCAGTCTATTGTAAGTTGTAGATTTGCTCTGCAAAAGTTCATCATTTATTTGTCCTTGGGTGCCAAATTTGCTAACAAGAACAGCTTTCAGGGTTGATGCTGACAGGCTGGCTCTTTGGCTGCCTTTTTTTTTTTTATTATTGAGAATGCTCTTTGCTGTGCAGCATTGAAAGTATTGATAGCATTACTCTCCCAAGGGTTGGAAATAATAGTTGGCCATTTCCATCCTTTTTTTCCTGAGAGCAATCCACTAAAGGATGACTTACTTATTCATGCAAGCATTGCAGATGTCTAAACAATCTGAAATATCGTTTAAGGACCTGGACATTTTCTCCGAATGAATGGAATGAATCTACACTGATGATCTACATAGAGTTTCAGCTTTACCAAATCTACAATTATGATGCAGAACTGAATGTGGAAAGAGCTGATCATCAGTGGCAGAATTCATGATAGGCCCCATGAGTAGATGGACGATATGAAAGCATATATGATATGACTGCTTCTTGTAATCACTCAAATATTTTTGATCCCATTTCTTTTTCTTGGCTGGTGAAAAGTCAACAGATACTTCCTTTTCTTTTTTTTTTTTCTCGCTTCTTGCTGAGAAACTGATTCATTACGATGCTGAGATTTGCTGATGGGGTTGGATAAAGAGAACCACAGTGAATCAATCTATTTGTATTGGTGGCTGAAAACCGGAAATCAAGCCGGATTTGGTAAAGTACTAAGAAACACACAGACACAGAAAAACCAGAAACAGAAAAAAAGGAAAAGAAAAATGATGTTTTTGTATTTAAAAAAAGTTTTTTTTTTCACAGGGAATTGAGAAATCTGGATTTTTTTCTAAAAAATCTGGGAATCGGGAGATAGGTCCATAAATTGGGATTTTTCCTATCTTTTCAGTAGGGTTAGCAGGTCTGTAGTTTTTGTCATTATGTCTTTTCTCAATTAAAAGAGCCAAAAAGAACAAATATTAGCATGTTGGCATCTGCACAATTTTTTAAAATTAAGATGGGTTGCTCATACTCGAAAAGGTTGGGAACCATTGCTTATGACATTAAAACAACAGCACTTCTTGCCCTATAAGGACATATCTGCAATGAAATAGAGAATAGAAAGAAAATAAACCAGTACAATAAAATGTCACCACTCAACATCATATGGACAATAATGAGCAGTACAAGAATGCAAAAATAACAGTAAGTACACTGTGAAACAATAAAATGTTGATCACATCCATTATGTTGATACTGCAATTTACAATATCACCAAAATATAAATAGTGGATGGTAAAAATTAGAAAATATTTTCCTTGATTCTTGTGTGGCATTGTTGACAGTTACAAGCCAAAATTTCAACTCAAAACATCTGGGCTATGGATGGCTACCCAGTGTGAATAATATATAAGATTTACTCCTCTTCATCCATATCATCTACAGATGAAAAGACATTTATTTGATGTGTCAGGAAGGGCTGGATTCTGGAGGTAGCAGAAAGTAAATATGCTAATATGATCAGGTAAAGTATTTGATGGAGAAATGTTAAACCTCAACATTTTCTCCCCAATTATAGAATATACAAACACAAATCAAGACTAAAATTTTGAACAATTTCACACTCAATTTGTAGAATGTTTTGCTGAAAAACTTTTTTTTTCTTCTTTGTAACATAATACATTGTTACTGATGTTAAGTTTGGTTTTGGTTTGGTTTTAAGAACTGTACAGCAAATCAAAGTAAATGTCTTGCCCCAAGACACAAAATTGCAGCCAATTCAACTTGGTCAAGGCAGGATTGGAACTTACACCCCCTTCTGGTCACAAATCTTGCAAGCTAACCACCAAGCCACAACAACTTTCTGTGGAAAGTCACCATGTCAAGGGGACAATATGTACATAACTAACCTCTTACAACATCCACAACTTCTATTGCAGACCTAGACCTGGTAATGATTAACAAAACTGGAAGGTCATCTGGTTGGTAGCCTCGTACCTGTGTGGCTACTACACTACCAAAATGTCTTGTTGCCATTGTAAAGAGTCTGCAAGAGAATACAAAGTTTCAAATAACACAAGGAACATTAGTTTTAGTTACTCTTATGTATAGCTTATACTCGCTTATTAGTTAAAGTCCAACTGCACATTGCACAGACCCAGATCCCTGTGCATAATAAGCAGACCACTCAAATGACCAAAGTGGTTCTAACTTCAGCCTCAGAAGTGGGAGGTTGCAGATTCGGACCTAGGCCAAGTCATACCAAAGACTTATAAAAACGAATGCTTTGTCTGTATTCTGCCAGCGAAGGTAAAATTTATGTAGAAATTAATACTCTGCATATACTGCATCTTTATTAGCCAAGGTTCTGATATGTAAACTCTATCTACACCTTGGTGGATTGATCAGATATTTCAGAGCTTCAGGTCTGTGAATTTCATTGCATGCAGTGGCAAGCCATCACATCCAACCAAAATCAATTTGTTCAAATTTGAACATTGTTCCTACATGATCGAGAGAAAGGGGAGCAAACAAATGGAATGGACTCATAAATAAGCAATTTTCCACTGTCGGCCCATGTTGGTACAGTTACATCCTTTCCTTCAAATACACCTGTAATGGCTTCTCTCTGGTTTGTACTGATGCATTTGATGTTAAACTTATGAAGTATCCTTTTGAAGCTAATTGCCTCTACCATTTTTGGCTGATGTGAAAAGCACCCCTGTTACATGCTATTGCTTAGTTGGCATTACATACTACCTGTCACTTAAATAATCCTGAAATTACTGAATTAAACAAGTCCAATAATCTTTAAGCAATGGATAATTAAGTCTGAACTTTCACACAGTTTTGCAACAGCTACAAATTGTGTTCCTGCCAAAAATTCAAAAAAAAAGATTCTAGTCCTTTCTCATACCTTTTCCAGAACAAAAAATAAAAATTTCCAGACTTCCCAAACACAAAAGAGCAGTCATGTTACTGTTATCTGACATAGATGTTTGTAATAGCAAAAAGTTTTTCAGTACATTTCATCTTTTAATATTTTTTTCAGACACTGTCAAGACTTGGAAAGGCAATTTTCAATTTTTAGACCTTTTCAAGAATTCCAGATCTGTGCAGGAACTCTGTACAATTATCCATTCAGCAAGATTTGCCTGTATTTGATAAGGGTTTCAGTAAAATCTTGTGCTTGAAGTTGGTTAATATATGAGGCAGGCTTAAACAAAGGAATGGTTCCATTGTTTTTCAGTCGAGTTAGCATCTTCATGCCTTGATGGGCTCAAAACCACATTATATGTAGATAATGCAAAGTGCACAGAGCAAGTTATAGCTGGTCACATGTTTGGTTCACAGTGGAATGAAGACATTATCCAAACTAACTGGGATCTAAGGTGAATGTTACCACTCGTCAGCCACTGCGTTAATGCAATGCTTGTCATAAAAAGTAAGGACAGTGTTTTAAGGAAGCAATCAAACATGTACTTTAATAACCAATTAGCTTAGTGCTGTTGTCTGCATCAGCTCAATTAAATATTTAAGTGTAAGTGATTTTTCTTGACAGATGTTTGGTTTGTACACATACTGGCTATTAGACTGGCAATTATTTATTGTTATCATAGTTTTGTTCTTTGACTTCTTTACTTGGGGTAATTGAAAAGGTTATTCCATGAAATTAAATGCCAAAAAATATGAAAACTTTGACATGCAAAAGCATGGATTTAAGGACCCACAAAAATGTCTTTTACAAAATAAAACCACAACACTGAGACCCATGAAAATAATGATACTACATTGCATGGAAAAGTTAAATAAGAAGTCTGAAGAAAAGATGAAACAGAGTTTATAATGTAAAATGTAGAAGATGATAATTCTCACAACTCCCAAACAATAAATTGAAGAAGAAAAAAAAACATGCTGCTGTTTACTCTTTTACTACTGTAAATCAAAATCTGAACATTATATTAGCATAATGATACAACAGCCTCAGGTATCAGTGCATACTGGTAGGTTTTATAAGCATAATGATACAACAGCCTCAGGTATCAGTACATACTGGTAGGTTTTATAAGCATAATGATACAACAGCCTTAGGTATCAGTACATACTGGTAGGTTTTATAAGCATAATGATACAACAGCCTCAGGTATCAGTACATACTGGTAGGTTTTATAAGCATAATGATACAACAGCCTCAGGTATCAGTACATACTGGTAGGTTTTATAAGCATATTGATACAACAGCCTCAGGTATCAGTACATACTGGTAGGTTTTATAAGCATAATGATACAACAGCCTCAGGTATCAGTACATACTGGTAGGTTTTATAAGCATAATGATACAACAGCCTCAGGTATCAGTACATACTGGTAGGTTTTATAAGCATAATGATACAACAGCCTCAGGTATCAGTACATACTGGTAGGTTTTATAAGCATAATGATACAACAGCCTCAGGTATCAGTACATACTGGTAGGTTTTATAAGCATAATGATACAACAGCCTCAGGTATCAATACATACTGGTAGGTTTTATAAGCGTAATGATACAACAGCCTCAGGTATCAATACATACTGGTAGGTTTTATAAGCATAATGATACAACAGCCTTAGGTATCAATACATAATGGTAGGTTTTTAGGTGTAATGATACCATACAAATGAGTCCAATACCAATACATACTGTGATCAAAAACAACAATATGATATGCACACTTTCATTAAGAATTCCTTTTCTAAAGGTACAACAATATTTGATTGTCTACTGATTACAGTCTAGAGGTTGACTGTATAGTGATTTACTGAATAACTGTTACAGTTCTAATTAGCTAATACCGTTTGAAATGCAAACCAGATGAAATATGTCTATTTCAGCTAGTCAAAAGCTGTACAGATAAATTGAAATCATCAACAAAACCATTAAACTGAGAATACAGCCAATTGTAAATGATTATTTCAATCTGATTATTTATCTCAAACTGATCGTAACTCTTAACACATTTTTTTTATGAGTTTCAGGGATTGCAGTTTTCTCATTAAAGTTTTCTCTGTATCATCCTTTACATAACTGGTAGCAAGATTCTATCATACTGCCAAATTATGAATAAATTTTGTGCGATTCAACACATAACAAGGAGTGGGTTTTTTTTCTCATTTTGTTGAACATATCTTCATTTTATGTATACAAAATGTGAATCAGCAGTTCTCTTCATCCCTTTCTGTGGACAAACATATTCAATTAAGGCTGATAATTTTCAACTGCTAATTGATTTGTTAAATGAACAGTGATCCCAGTCCTAAACCTATCATAATAGCATTCCTTTACCTATCACTGTTGGTGTCATGCGTCATATCCCAGGCCCATACTGTGAAATTGCTGGTCAAGTAGTTGACTACTCCTTCTGAACACAAAATTTGAGAGCAGAATACATTGGATAAAATACTTCCATCATGGTGTAGGTAAATGGCAAGCATTTTTCGCTGGAAAAAAAACAACAAAAAAGCACATAGAGATTGCAAATCTTAATGAGCCCAACGCAACACCCAAAACCAATAATCCCTCAACAGGACTGATGCTTTACTGGCCAAAATGAATTTCCAGGAATCAAAGATAAGTCCTTTAATCTTTTTAACTGCTTAATGCTGAAGCATGTCTCACATTGTTGTGCAATAACAAAATTGTCAATGATCACCATGTTGGCAATATTGGATGTAAGAATGGTATCAATATCATTTAGGACCAACAAGACATCAAAAGAAGTCATTTGGTGAAAACCCAATATTGATATGACCATCCATTCAGGTAGAGCAGCAATAATATGATTTTCACAATGGCCACCACGGTGGCTATTAGGGGTGAAATGATTCATCAATATATTGACTCACTGATACTTTTGCTGTAACAATACATATATCGATACAACAGATGGAGAATTGATTTAAGTATGTAACTTTAATATTCAGCAGTCATGAATAATTATTATTAATTTGCCCTGTTATTTTTTAAGTATAGAATTCATCTGAAACAGCATCTGCTGTCCTAGGCACTCATTTTTCTTAGTAAAAATGAAAAAGTTTATAAGGAATACTCGCTCGCTGTCTGCAAATTAAAACAAAGCAACATGGTTGAAATCTGCCCCACCCCTATTCCATGCTATCTTAACCCAGAAGCATGTTCAGCATACAGGATACATTCTAAATGTGTTCTGTATCTATAATGAAGTACTGTACCCATCATTTAATAACCATTTTTACTCCAAGTTTTTATGTCGAATATTTTCTCGTCCACTTTGGTTGATCTGAAAACTACACTACTGGTGTGTCATACAGTGAAATATGTTACAATGAAATCAAATTTAGTTTAACAACCATTCATGTTATGCTTGTTTACACATCTGGGTTCTGCAAGCATAATATGAATGGTTGTTAAACTAAATTTGATTAGCACACTGTGCCGTAGAATAAGCATTATGACATAGTTTGAACCTTCCATGAAGGATGTTTTACAAACGTGTATTTAAAATATGGGCTGCCTAGAAAACCCCAAATCAGTTCTTTCCGGTGTGGTTCATGACATTTTCATTCACCAAATACTGGCTGGTGATAGTGATGATGACAACAATTTTTAAAACTATGAAGTATATTGGATTACTGGAGCTTGGAAATTGTTAATGGAGATACCAGTGAGTGATTTTGAGCCAGAAAATGGTCACAAGTACAAGTCGGATGTTTGTGTTGGATGGACAAAAACAGACTGCACGATGGTCAATCTCCAATTCAGGGGTATTTCGGAAATAAATATAGAATGGCAGAATATTGAGTATATTTAAGACAGAGACAATTTAAAATTTATCAATCAAATTAGCCATGCATATAATATGCTACAAAACCATATGTCCTTAATAGGGTTAAGATAAACTGAATAAATAAGGATGAAAAAACGAAATTAATAAGTAAAGATATTTATTTTAATACCTCTGTCTGCATAAACAGACTATGGCATTGATGGAAAAAAACAACCCTAATACATCATTTTGGAACAGATAAGAAATCTGGTATGATAGTCAGTAAAATACTGATTAAAAAAATAAGTTTATGTTAGTGAAAGAGCCTATTTTGGTGCAAATGCATCCAAAAGATAATATCTGTGAGCTCTGGAAAATTGTAAATAACAGCCGCAAAGATCAGTTACCCAACATCCTCAAACAGAGAAAGATAGCTATGTATATTGCCCCTTTAGAAGGAAGTACAGAAAAATATTCATACACAGATAAGGAACAGAGTATGCTCAAAAATAATTAACAGATTAATACTTATAAAACCAGGGGTGACATCTTTTAAAGATTTTGATTTCATCTGAGCTCTTAAAAAAGTTGAGCAGGATGAAAAAGAGACAGATATTGAAGTTTTAGATAAATATTGAACTATGACCATTTCCTCCTCCCCCTTCTTTTTACTCCCCGCTTCTTTTGGTGACAAAGGGTGAAAGTCCTCTTAAGATAAAATCCTGACAGCATCTCTCCTTTTATTGTAAGAAGGGGGAGGAGAAATAAAGGGGAGTAGGAAACAGTCATAGTTCGATATTTACCTAACACTTCAATATCTGTCTCTCTTAAATTGTACATGGGGAACAAAATTAGAATTTCTCTTTTTATGCTGAAATATTAAGCCAGTGAATGATGGTGTTGATGAAATAAATAAAATTTGCACAGAATCAGCATGGGGACTGATTTTAAACCACTCAAGTTTATCATCTTGTGTAATTTTTAAAAAAATTATCGACTGGGACAGGGTTTTGTCAATAGTTTTCCTTCTTCACTAACAAATACATGTATCTGTGACTGAAGCAGTCTGTTGCATCTGCAAGAAGTACAACAAGATAGATTTTGTTGGTATTCATTCTCATTCCCATGACCAGATACAAATCTAGATTATTTCTGAATGAGGAAATTCCATTCTTTCTTCTGTTTTGAAGACAACATCATAATGACTTTCAAAGCATTCATGCCATGCAAACCAAAGGGCCTGGTGGCTAAAATGAGTTTAAATGGAGCCACCATTAAACAGCAACTCAATAACAACCAACAGATAGTCTGTTTCAAAGTATTTTGTTTTCTTGTCATCGATGAGAATTGCATATAAATATCTGTAATTCTGCATACTGGAATACAACCAGCATGTCAATATACATAAAGGGGCACCATCTACCTTCCAATGATGGAAAGGCCATCATGTTCATAAGTGTATTGATATGTATAGTATCACAGGCTGTGTATCGTGGATCATATCAATATGTGGCACAGGTGTATTGTTTCACCCCTAGTGACTTGTGGACAGATTGGCATCATTTTCATGTATGACCATTATAAGTCTTCTGGATAAAGCCTCATGTCAATGTGACTTCCATTTGGAAGTAATAATAACAAGGTTTTCAAGATGGTTGCCTGGACAGTCATATTGGATGCTAGATCAGCACCACCATGTTTGTAGTTTTATGGCAATCTTTCAAGTAGTTTTGTTGGTGTAGCAGTAACAGACTTGTGATAATGAGCTGACAGACAATTGATGAACAGGCCTTTTCCGAACTCTTCTGGCCCTTGACCAGTAGATAAAACAGAAGCTTTAACCTTTAAAATTTCTGCCAATATCAGCTGATCATTACATAAAAGGGAGAATCTTTCACAAGAAATGTGATCGTGGAATACAACTTAACTGGCTATGCTGATGAAAAAAGGTAATATTACTTTCCACTTTCTTATCAATAATGGAGCATAGCAAGAAACGTTTTCAATAAAGCATGCTTTTATGATCTTAAAATAACCTCGTAGCTGAATCCGACTTAACAAAGATAACCATCACACAATAAATAGGACCTTTTTAAAAAACATAAAATCTATCTACTACTATTTCTTTCCATTTTCACTGAGAACTGATTATCCCAAAATCAAAATACAATTAATGGCATCTATGTAAGATCTGTTGTAAATCAGTATAAAAGCTGCATATAAACTCTTCTTGAAATCCAGTAACAATTAAGGAAAATTTTGTTTGCAAGCAACAATCAGGTGGCATAATTCGTTTAAAAAAATTATGCAGATGTGGCATGGTATCTTTAATATAACAAGCATTACAAATGTGCCTGAGAGCACTCAGCTGGTAGATATCTAACTCAAAACCCAAATGCCAGTGCAGTTGGCTAATAATTCTGAATTTGTGTGATGTTTTCTGTCATTGGAAGGATTCTTTTAGTTCTAATTATGGCAGCCATTTTGGATGGCAGAAGAGGCTTATGCCAAGATGTTTTGTTACCAAAATTTTGTCAAAATGTTAAGGTAACAAAGGTCCCTTGATTGAACTGATTTTATACTGACCAAAATGAATTTATATTAATCCAAGAAAAGACTATCTCTTCCTTTCACGTACCAAGTGACGAAGCAAGCTCTGATATCCTTATGCAATAATATTTTTACAAACTGGCTGCTGTGGCAGCCATATTAGATGTAACATCAGCATCATTTTCATTTAGGATCAACTAGATGACATCTGAAGTCTTACAATGAAAACCCCTTGTCAACATGGCCATCCATTCTGGAGAAGTAGCAATAAGATACAATGATGGATGCCACTGTGGCCATATCTGACGCAAGAGTGGCATCTTTTCATTTAGTATCAACTAAATATTATAAATCTTTTGGTGAAAACACTATGTTGAACATGGCCATCCATTCAGTAGGAGCAACAAGAGATCGTAAGAAGTCATCTGATTAAAACCCATATCAATATGACTTTCTGAACAAAAGTAGCAATTATTTTTCTGTACAGCAGTAGTGATAACAAAATTCTGCCATGGGGAACATACTGTATGTCAGCTAAGCATCATTTTCCTTTTGGACCAACAGAGATTATAGGAAGCCTTCTAGTAAAAACCCTCATGTAGATATGATTCTATCCAGTTGGAGGAGCAATGATAAAATTTTCAAGATACTGCCACGTCAAACATTACTGGATATCAGATGACCAAGAGGTGACTATAAAAAGTATTCTGGTGAAAATACCATTTAAATATGACCATTCATCAAGAAGTAGCAATAACAAGGTTTTCAAGATAGTTGCCATGGCGGTTATATTGGATGTTAGATCAGCAACATTTGTATTCAGGACCAAAAAGACATCATAAAAGGTCTCTTAATGAACACCTAAATGCTGATATGACTGTCTTATTCAAGAGAAGTAGCAATATAATTTTCAAGATGACCACTGTGGCAGCCATACTGGATGTCTGAATAACACCATTATCATTTAGAGACAAACTAACCTAGGAATGAATGTGTGTATGAAGTATCATAGCAAGCCTCAAAGAAGTTTAGGAGTAGTAATAACAAACTTAATAAAACAGATGGACAGTTAATAGACAATGGACAGTTAATAGACTATGGACAGTTAATAGACTATGGACAGATAATAGACTATGGACAGATAATAGACTATGGACATTTATCGACAGTTAATAGACTATGGACAGTTAACAGACAATGGACAGTTAATAGACTACGGACAATTGATAGACAATGGACAGTTAAAAGACTATGGATAGTTAATAGACTATGGACAGTTAACAGACAATGGACAGTTAATAACTATGGACTACAGGCCATCCCATAAGCTCATCTGGTCTTTGACCAGGAGACCTAAATGTTTGCCAGCTATATTCAAGAGATATGACAGACATGAATGATACATTCTGCATAAACAAGAATTACCGAAGTTTCACATATATTTTGAATATCTAGTGAAAACTTGTTTTACATTGTGGGAACAGATTTTGTTGAACATGTGTGATGAATATACAGAAAAATCCTGCAAAGAAATTATGATCCGGGTACACTAAGTACCATCATGTTGTGTAACATATCCGGCAATACTGAAGTACATCAGTTAACTTAAAGAAAATGTCTACATTATCTATGCTGTATGAGATGAGAGAAAGGGATGTGTGCAAAACAATGGCTTCAATGTTACAGTTACAAATTTAAATCAATGCATGCTACAAGAAATACTTAAAACATAATCATTGCTTACTTAATATATCTTTTTGTAAAGTATCATGAATATGGTATCAACATTTACAAGAAAATTGGCAAATGAATAGCATGAATAATTAAAAAAACCAACCAATCTCAAGATATTCATAATAGCAGATCCATAAGAATTCCCTTAAAAACATGCACAATGAAGCATATATTATTTATAAAATGCCCAAATCTGACATTGGAGTTTCCAAAAACAATTTCGTATTCAGGCTTGAAAAATAAAATTGTTACAACTGAAATTACACACAGGTACTGAAACACATTTTTAACAGGTGTAAATATACCTTAGGGATTCTCTGTAAACAATACTATATGACTAAAGCTTGGGAGTAACAAATTAATTTCAAATGAAAACTGGGATCTCCAACAAACAATCTAATTATTATCCAAAAGAGAAAATAATAAATGAACAATATTAAAAGGTATGTTTAACTTAATAACTATACCTCTGCACTACTACACAGCTGAAGAAAAGGGAGCAGCATGTTGATTACAGCAGTAAAACCTTCCACCAATACAACTGTTCAAAGTTCAACAACAGTATATGTAACTTGAATCTGTCACACTCACTTAAGAATTAAAAACAATATCTGTAATTTGGTGCAGTTTCCTCGTGACAACTCACTCATGTATATCTGAGTGATATGAAGATGATATCTGCATTTCTGAATACATTTTTGAAAATAGGATTAGATTTATAAAGTTTGATATGTACATTAAAGATATGACGATTTTTTAAAAGAAATTTTGTAAGTAAAGGAGCTCCCAATTATTGTGATGGCTGTTCACTCTGGGATTAATGTTGATGATCTCAGTCACTTAACTCAGCAGGTGAAATATTTAATTTTTCAATGCAAATGATGAACTAATTTCAACAACAGCGCTGTTAGGTGCATGTGTGTATGCCCATTGATTGGGTTAACTATGATGGTTTTGTTTACCTTGGGGTGAAAAATGCATTGAAAAGAAACATAAAGAAGAATTATTAGCTTTATTGTTGATGATTCAATGCAAATTAAAATTTGTCAGCTTTTTTATAAGCTGATGATTTTAAACTTACAATCAAGTTCAGAACTGACAGATTTCATCTCAAAATTAAGCTCTTTTGGGGAAAAAACATTAAGAAGAATATGATCACAGTCTGACTCCTCTTTAGTCATGATCTACTTAAGAACAACTTCCTCTTTTCACTTGAGTACAGATTATCAGAGGGGTGGGTATGTGAGAGGATGGAATCTCTACAATGGTACCAGGCAAGTTTTTAGATTTAAAATTAGTTTTAAACCTACATTTAAAAAGCAGTTAAAAATTACTAGTGAATTGCTGAATTTACCTGCTGCAAGGGAGCCCAATAGCTTCAACAAACCTCCACTTACCCACACGGTAGTACCTATAGATTAGTGCATTTTGTAAGGGAAAATATGAATGAGTTTTTCTGAGTAATACTGGATGACCTTGGGCATGACGTACTAGTCTTAAGAAACAAGTTCATATTTCCCATACAAATGCAGTAACCTTTTTATTATTACTCATTTGTCTTTCTACCTAAGGCTTAATAATAAAAAGAATACACTACAAGAAACAAAGTAATTCAAGTTATGCTGTATTCCAAAATAAATACACAATGGTGGATTCATCAATACACAATAATATTAATGCACTCATAGCACAGCCCAGTAACCTTAGAGCTTTGTCATGCATTTGACATTAGTGTTTTTTTATATAGCCGAATCAATTCTGTACAGTGTACATATGATTTGAGCAGTGTACTGGCATTGAAACAACAGCACCTCTGTTTCTGCTGTCATTGATTGTTTTGAATCATAATGTGCAAAACATATTCTTGTAACTGAAATTATTACACAGATGCTATGGAATATCACATTCATTTTGTTTTGAGTGCAGAAAGGAGAGTGTGATTTGGAAATGTAGTCAAAATTACTGCACGATTTCGATGTGATTATCAATTACTGTACAATTTCGATGTGAGTATCAATTACTGTATAAATTTGATGTGAGTATCAATTACTATACAGTTTCAATGTGATTATCAAGTTTTGGAATCAACATGTCATTCAGATTTCCAGAACTAAATAATAAAGTACATTTTGAGGAAATTCAAAATGCATAACTGTTGGTATATTTATTGCCATTCTTATTATCAGCTAAGGAAGACATATATTTATGTCCTGTCAGTTGCATGCTCTCTGTTGGAGGAACTCCAGCCATGACCTGTACAGATTCTATCACTAACCTAACACTGTATCAAAATAGTTCAATGGGGAAAGCAGCAAGTTGTGTGACAGTCCATTTAGTCTCCAGAAATAATACTTTCTCACCATCTTCACTTATTGGCTCTGATGCTCTTAGTTTCCTACCAAAACCTTTAGTTGCAGTTTTTCATCAAATCTGGTGCTTTCGCTTACTTGTTGTTGTTGTCGTGGGCTTTAATGCCATTTTGCAGCTTGTGATAGGCTATACATGGCAGCCAGTATTAATGGTGGAGGAAGAACCAGGGGAAACCCCCTGGAAAGAACCACCGACTCATGAGAAGCTACTGGCAAGCTTTCTCACATACCCGCATTGGCTGAATCTGAGACTCAAACCAGCGCAGAGGTAAGATGGCAGTGATCCGTAACGGAGAGTGCTTTAGACCACTCGGGGCCCCTTTAGCTTACTTGTAAAATGGTTGTTGTTGTTGTTGTTGGGTTTAACGCCATTTTTCAGCACATGATAGGCTTATACATGGCGGCCAGTATTAATGGTGGAGGAAGAACCCGGGAAAACCCCGGAAAGAACCACCGACCCTTGAGAAGCTACTGGCAAGCTTTTTCACATATCCACATTGGCCGAATCCGAGACTCGAACCTACGCAGACAGAGGTGAGATGGCAGTGATCCGTAACAGAGAGCGCTTTAGGCCACTCGGGGCCCCTTCAGCTTACTTGTAAAATGGTACATGTATGATAGATATACAACAGCATTTGGCCTCAATATGATTTTCTATGCTATTTTTATAAACCCTAGAGAGTGCTGGTCATAGTCTGAACCATTCTATTTGCAAAATATTTTGAATATTTCTCCTAAAAAACTTTAAAATGATTACAATGGTATTTTTAATTACTGCATCTCTCGTATTGTTGCTGACATTGCAAATATCATGTTCATTTGTTTGCTTGTTTGAAAGCTTTGTTTGTGACTCAGTAAACTCGTCCACAACATTACCATTATCATCTATACTTTCAAATGGATGAAAACAACTTGTTTAGTTCATTCACAAACAAATCTCATCAACCAAAAGCTAAAGTGTTTACTACATTAGTGTACATGGTTTGTTTACAAAGTAGTTGCTAATATACGAAACTTATTTTAGACACACGTCATGCAGTAGGAAGCCGTGTAGTATGGAAAAATACAGCCTGATTCTGACAATGTAAACAAATAACACAAAAAGATTCCATTTAGGCATCAGCTGGGGAGATGCTGGTCTCTAAAGCTCATAATGTTGAAATTAGAAAAATTAGTATGACACAATTGGCAGTCTTCTGTGGCAGAACCCTAAAGGAACTGTTAGAGAGCGTTAAAAAGGGTTACCCTATCACCTTTAATACTGGATAGAGAACATTCTTTTTCCTTGAAAATG
Source organism: Sinohyriopsis cumingii (assembly GCA_028554795.2). NCBI lineage: Eukaryota > Metazoa > Mollusca > Bivalvia > Unionida > Unionidae > Sinohyriopsis > Sinohyriopsis cumingii. The sequence goes on from CM068824.1 coordinate 69,597,691, forward strand.
AGGAGAATAAAGTCTGTAACTACATTAATAGAGGGACAGCTAGGGTCAATGTGTTTCCTACTGCACCAATTACAGAAAAGTTTCCACTCTGCACCATAAGCTCATGAATGAGATTGCTTCCTAACCTGGAAAATCCAGTTGGCAACTTCATAAACTGGTCTGGGCAGACTATCACATGAGATGAGCCAAGTGTTAAGGCAGAGAATCTGCAGCATCTTGTGAGAGCAGATTCCTCATCTGTGGTAACTTCCTTGGCTCATTTACCAACAGTCTGAGAAATCACTGAACCATGACTGTTGGGGTCACAGGGGAGCTAGAAGGATGAGCCAAAAAGTGGTAATCCTGACTTAGTGGAGCATCTGCAGCAATATATTAAAAGGTGGGAAGGCATACATGCATAAATGATACCAGCTTAAACTGAGGCATATACGGGTAGCTTCTTGTTCAGGTTCATGTCAAACAAGTTCCTTAAGAGTCTCCTTCAGAGTTAGAAAACTGATCATGCTATTGTAGAGACCATTTCATGAAGACCATACAGTCCCCGCTCTAGACAGATTTTCTGAGCCAAGATATTTCTCTTACCTGGAATATGGCAGACTGAGAGTGACCTTTTCTTTGCCCACTTTTCAGGCTTGTGTACCTTTCTGATGTTGGGGGTGACCATAACAAGATGAAACCCAAGGTTCACACACCTCTATGGCCAGGAACACTCTCCACATTTCTGAGTTGTTTATCCTGTCCAGAATATGATGCCTTGGCATACAGATAGAAGTGGGATTCAATGGTGTGAAATGGTACTCTGGTCAGAGACCGGTCACAATTTAGCCACCAATGTTGGTGGTGTTAAAAGTAGAATTCCAGGGGTATCTAAGCTGATATTAGATTATTGTTTGGTCTCCAGTCTGCAAAAAGCAGGAACTGGAGGGGGGAGGGGCACAATAAAACTCTCCTTTGGGAAACAAAGTCTGCAGCTGAGTTCTGAGTTCCCAAGACAGAGAGGTAAAGGCAAGCCAACAACAAGGTTTTGACCAGAGGACCTGTTAAGCAGGGCAGGATTCGATTGATCCTGTTGAGCCCTCCTTGAAACCTCTGCATCCTGCTAAGGAAATTCATCCCCACATATATGAAGTCCTGACAAGGGATGAGATAGACTTCTTCAGGTTAGAGATAAGACTAAGATGAGTCACTGTCAACCAACAGTGGGACAGGTCCTTCAAATGTGAATATATGAGACAATGTACATCAACCAAGTGTCACAATACTGAAGGATGGGCAATCCCTAAAGACTTCAAGAGGGCTGTCACTACCCTACTCATTTTGGTAAGAACTCTGGGGTAAAGGTGAGACCAAATGTTAGAGTCTGAAACTGAAATACCCCTTGGTTGAGACAAAAACGTATTTTCTGAGTGGCAGAAAGATGGGACTTTGAAGGTATGCATTTTAAAGATCAATGGAGATTGCCCAATGGAAAGGCATTATGGCATTCCTGATTGAGGTGGTAGTATCCATATTGAAACACTCTTCCTGGAGAAATATGTTCATGGCAGAAAGGTCCATTATGAACCAAAAGTACCTTTTCTGATATCAGAAAGATCCAGGAATAGAAAGCTGAAGTCATTTTCCACCCCTCAACTGTGCCCTTCTACAGAATATGGTGTGCACTTCTCTTAATTGAGCCAGTTAGGACTGGTGAAGGAAGATGGGAGTCAGTGATAAGGGATGATGTTCCCAAAAATGAAGCCAGTATCCATACTTTAAAGTGGAGTGGACCCACACATTGCCTGTGCTGCCCATCCAAACACCTTTAAAAAGTACTTAACATATCTGTCAGTACACTGGGAAAAGGATGATGTTGCAGGAGAGCATACAATTCCCTCCAACCGATCCCCTAGCCCCTTGGGGAAGGCTGAGAAGCACACACAAAGACTTTCTCTCTTGGCCTCTCCACCCCACCTTGCCTAGCGAATGATGGGCCAGAGAACTTGGAGACTGTTGAGACTGCATCTGCTTAAAGAATGTGGGAGTAGGTCCCTTAGCTCAGTCTGGGTGGGTGCACTTCTTGGCTGGCTTTGACATTCCTGGAGCTCCTGCCAAGGACTACCCTTTGCTGGTCCTTCAAATCCTGTTATGCTATGGAGGGAATGAGAACTCCAAAGAATGTTTCTACCTCAAGAGGTGCAGACCTTAAATGGTACTTGTGTTCCAGTAAGACCGTAGACATCTCCATGGTGGCATCCCTTTGGAGGTGAAGACAAATGACATGCAGCCTGCATGATGCAACATTTTTGCTACAAAATTCAGCAAGCTCTGAAGAGCCATTGGAAACAATAATTCCTACTTGAATAGGTTGAAGATGAATTTGATAATGGCACTGAAATACCAACTGAAGAAGACAATGGCAGTGATGGAAATGATACCAAACTGAAAACAACAATGAATAAGATGGAATGAATTAAGTGATTGATGGATCCTTAATGATCCTAACAATACCTACGTTGTTATGAGGAAAACACTATGAGTGCATTTAGACTCAAATGCAAATTAACCCATTTTTTCCAGCATTTTTCCTTCACCTTGTCAAAGATTACATTCAAAGATGGGAGTTCTCAATTGATTTTATGGTTATATATATACTGTATGGGTTAATGGAAAAGTAAATCACTTTGTACCATTCTGTGTGTGCTTATATTTCGATAAGGTGCCTGAAACTGAGACTATTATGTACATAATTTACTGAAAGCTTGGTCAAAGTTTAGCTTGACTTAAGAAATACAAAGCAAAAAAATGGGCAAGTTATTTCTAGTTCCCTTGGTAAAAATCAGGCCATAATGATCCCTCTTAGGGATACAGCTGGTGATAGAGCTATTAACTGCCCAAAGCGATTCCTCTTTCTTTATCCTGTAAATGACAGTTTGGTTCAGGCAAAAATGAGCTAACAAATAAAACTTATTTACTGGGCAATAAAATAATAAAAATTCATCTGGGAGAAACTGCTGAAGGGGTTGCAAAAAATTCAAGAGCTATACTGCAAGTTGCTATATCTAAATTATAATGAAGCATGTTATGTTTTATCTCTGCGTGACTAACATATGCATTATATATGCGAACCATGTGTGATAACTTTGCCTGTGTATACATATACCAGCATAAGCACTTACATCTTTGGCTTTACACATTAATGAGTCCTTTATTGCATTATCCAGTGATCCAACGTAGAACACCGGATGACATTCCCCATATCTGAAATGGCCAAAAGAAAAAGTGAGAAAAGATTCCTTATTAACCTGTGCCTGGATAATAATAATAATAATAATAATAATAATAATGAGGACTTTGTATAGTGCCTAATCTTTAGAAGCACTAAGCGCTTTACAATATTAGACAACACCAATAACATAAAAAAAAACATATATAATGATATTATTACAAAAAAAGACACCATGAAATTTAAAAAAAATCCCAAAAAACAAGCTGAAAATATTTAAGGTAGGGAACATTATTAGGTCTTTAAGTTTGTTCTTGCAGTGGAAATAAGTAAGTTTTAGGATCACTCTTGAATGGGATCACTGTGTCTTTGTGTCTAAGTTCAGTGGGCAATTCATTCCACACTCCTGGGCCCTGGTATGCAAAAGAACGTTGTTGTAGTGAGAATAATGAGTATACAATTGTCAAAAGAGGACCATAAGTATCTAGCTGGTGTATAAAACAACACCTATGGATACCATTTTGTAAAAGCTGACAACATAATAGGGACATTGATGATAACAAAGGAAGACTTGGTTTTGCTCCAATCAATATGAACATGTAGATATTTACACATTTTAAATCGTTTAAACAAGAGACCTCAACAGGATTGATGTTCTAGTGTACAAAATGAATTTATGAGAATTCAATATAAGAACATTTCTTTTTTTAACTTCTAGTGCTGAAAGCATCTCTGATATTCTTGAGTGACATGATATTGAAATTAGTTGCTGTGGCAAGCAAACTGATTGCAAAATTGGTACTATTTTCATTTAGTACAAACTTGACACCATTAGAAAACTTTCTGTGAAAATCCCTGATTAATATGGCCATTCATTCTGAGCAATAAGTGACAAAATTTTCAATACACTCATTGTGACAGCCTTACTGGATATATGTTGGGCATCATTTTCTTTAAGACCAACCATATATCATAAAAAATCTTTTGGTGAAAACCCTATGACAATATGACCATCAATTCTGGTGAATAATCTGTAACAAAATTTTCAAGATGGCTACCATCTTGTCTGTTCAATCAGCATCATTTTCATTCAGAACCTACTAAATACCATTAAGAAGCCTTGCAGTGAAAACACTATGTTGATATGACTTTAAATTCAGGATGAGTACACTTGGCACCATTTTTATTCAGGACAAACCAGATATCATAATTTGTCTTCTGAAAAATGATTTTCTCAATAGGAACAGCAATAACAATATTTTTCAAGATGGCCACCATGGCAACCATATTTGCAATCAGATCAGACCAACCAGAGAACCTCTTAGGTCTTCTGAGTGGGTTTCCAGAGGGGGACCACTGTATATGAAAGTGCTGACATCACACTAACAACCAGGTGTTGGGTAAGCCTAATGTCTTGCTGAACCGCACATGGTATACAATTCTTAAGTTTTACATCTGGCTAAAATGTTGACTGTTCCTCAAAATTTGCCATGATATACTTGAAAATAACTAGTAAGTTCTAATAAAATGCACAAGTTTTTGTCTTTTGTCTTTTTTGGCTGATTTTAAAAAATTTGACATGTAATACTTTTATTGTATTTATTAGTACAAAAAACATGAAGTTTTGAGTCAGTCTATCAATGAAGTGTATACTACCATGTAAAATCAATTTCTTGCGGTATAACCTGTACAAATTTATTTCTATGAATTCCCAAGTGAAATTCTAGCCATGGATTTTTAGCACATTTGTGTTTGCTGATGATGGATGCATATGATTTGATCTTAAAAGGGAAGAGACAGCACATTTAATGATGCAACAACATTGGAGTACCTGCATGTTAACTTTATTTATATCAAATGTACATTGTTAAAATTTCACATCCGCAATATTAAAATCCATCAGTTGTTCAGGTTTCTTATTCCCAAGTTCTGATGAAAGTTGCTAGTACTCGCACACCCAACTGCTACTTAAATCTGAGCCTCCTTCACTATTTTATTGATGTTACAATTAATGTTTATAAGCAAGTTATCTTAGTAAGGTGTAATAACTTTCTGGCAAAAATCAAACAAACTACAAATCTTCTTTTACCTGTTTAACTCTGAACATAAGGCATCAGCTAATTATAAATTCACTTACATTTTGATGAAAACTTTTCAAGGCGTAAGAATGTGGCATAATACTTAATACTGTTACTTAATATTAATTGAAAATGTTAAGAATAAATAATATACTGAAAGACATCCAGTACCTATCTCTGAATTCCCTTGTGAAATGTTCTAAGGCTTCCATCTCATCATTTACAGATTCAGGCACTGAAAAAGAACTTCAGATATAAAAAATGATGCACAATAAGCAAGATATAAAGTTATCAGATGTGGCTACAGTGGCTGACACCAAAAACTAAGACACCAATGGTTTATAGGGGTGAAGAAATCTATTTTCTGTACTGTCCAAGTTGGAAATTTGTTTTTATGGCAAGCAAATTTTGCAAGATTACTTATCGATGGACAAGTAAAATGCAGCCTGTAACTTGAAAAGGCAGTGGTTCTCCTTTTGTCTGAGCAATGTTTATAAGTGGTATTCATAGTAACATCAAGTACCGTACTGGTACCGTGTATATTTACATAATGTATGCTGAAATTTATCGATTAGGACTGAAACCAGCTGTAGCTTCTGTGGATACAACCAGTGGAAGTAGACAGTACTGGTTTAGGTGATATCTTGTGATGGTTATATCAGAATGAATTTCATTGGCTGGGCTTCCACAAAGAATCTGTAGTTTTGAATCAATCACTGGTCTCCATGAAACCATTATAAGTGACTACAACGAATTTTCCTGGGAATGCATCTGATGGATTATTTTCTTATAAAACTAGGGGTGAATGATGAAAAACTGAATGAAAAGTCAACAAAACAGGTTAAAACTAAACTTGACTAGGAATATGATAAAAACAAGAGAATGGTAGTTTAAATATTCATTGGTGCAGGAGTTGTTTGGTTCAAGGTGAACAAAGACTGAACAATCAGATCTTGTAAAGTAACTAAGTTCTACACAGCATCATAAAGTTATTAATTGTAGCTAAAAGCCACTAATTTGTTTCACACAAAGCATTTAATACAAATTTAGGTACTTTTAGCTACATTTAATGAGGCTGACCTGAAAATTTACTTAATTACAGATGTGATAAAATTCATGGTCCTTTGTTGAATGAACTAATACATGTATGAAATGCCTCTCAACTGCAGAAAAAAAACAGTGGATTGTTTGCAGGGTAGTTTATCACAAGGAAAGAATGCTCTTAACACACCCAACAAATCAAAGTACAATACAAGTAAACTTTGATAATGAAAAAGCCAAATCTGAGAAAAAGAAGTTGTGGGTGATTCAGACAGTGTTCAATCAATACAATGTGAGTTGTGGGTGATTTAGACAGTGATCAATCAATAGAATGTGAGTTGTGGTTGATTTAGACAGTGAGCAATCAATACAATGTGGGTGATTTAGAAAGTGACCAATCAATACAATGTGGGTGATTTAGACAGTGACCAATCAATACAATGTGGGTGATTTAGACAGTGAGCAATCAATACAATGTGGGTGATTTAGAAAGTGACCAATCAATACAATGTGAGTTGTGGGTGATTTAGACAGTGACCAATCAATACAATGTGGGTGATTTAGACAGTGACCAATCAATACAATGTGGGTGATTTAGAAAGTGACCAATCAATACAATGTGAGTTGTGGGTGATTTAGACAGTCACCAATCAATACAATGTGAGTTGTGGGTGATTTAGACAGTGACCAATCAATACAATATGAGTTGTGGGTGATTCAGACAGTGACCAATCAATACAATATGAGTTGTGGGTAATTTAGACAGTGACCAATCAATACAATGTGGGTGATTTAGACAGTGACCAATCAATACAATGTGGGTGATTTAGACAGTGACCAATCAATACAATGTGGGTGATTTAGACAGTGAGCAATCAATACAATGTGGGTGATTTAGAAAGTGACCAATCAATACAATGTGAGTTGTGGGTGATTTAGACAGTGACCAATCAATACAATGTGGGTGATTTAGACAGTGACCAATCAATACAATGTGGGTGATTTAGAAAGTGACCAATCAATACAATGTGAGTTGTGGGTGATTTAGACAGTGACCAATCAATACAATGTGAGTTGTGGGTGATTTAGACAGTGACCAATCAATACAATATGAGTTGTGGGTGATTCAGACAGTGACCAATCAATACAATATGAGTTGTGGGTAATTTAGACAGTGACCAATCAATACAATGTGGGTGATTTAGACAGTGACCAATCAATACAATGTGGGTGATTTAGACAGTGACCAATCAATACAATGTGGGTGATTTAGACAGTGACCAATCAATACAATGTGAGTTGTGGGTGATTTAGACAGTGACCAATCAATACAATGTGAGTTGTGGGTGATTCAGACAGTGACCAATCAATACAATGTGAGTTGTGGGTGATTTAGACAGTGACCAATCAATACAATGAGAGTTGTGGGTGATTTAGACAGTGATCAATCAATACAATGAGAGTTGTGGGTGATTTAGACAGTGATCAATCAATACAATGAGAGTTGTGGGTGATTTAGACAGTGATCAATCAATACAATGAGAGTTGTGGGTGATTTAGACAGTGATCAATCAATACAATGAGAGTTGTGGGTGATTTAGACAGTGATCAATCAATACAATGAGAGTTGTGGGTGATTTAGACAGTGATCAATCAATACAATGTGAGTTGTGGGTGATTTAGACAGTGATCAATCAATACAATGAGAGTTGTGGGTGATTTAGACAGTGATCAATCAATACAATGAGAGTTGTGGGTGATTTAGACAGTGATCAATCAATACAATGAGAGTTGTGGGTGATTTAGACAGTGATCAATCAATACAATGAGAGTTGTGGGTGATTTAGACAGTGATCAATCAATACAATGTGAGCTGTGGGTGATTTAGACAGTGACCAATCAATACAATGTGGGTGATTTAGAAAGTGACCAATCAATACAATGTGAGTTGTGGGTGATTTAGACAGTGATCAATCAATACAATGTGAGTTGTGGGTGATTTAGACAGTGACCAATCAATACAATATGAGTTGTGGGTGATTCAGACAGTGATCAATCAATACAATGTGAGCTGTGGGTGATTTAGACAGTGACCAATCAATACAATGTGGGTGATTTAGAAAGTGACCAATCAATACAATGTGAGTTGTGGGTGATTTAGACAGTGATCAATCAATACAATGTGAGCTGTGGGTGATTTAGACAGTGATCAATCAATACAATGAGAGTTGTGGGTGATTTAGACAGTGATCAATCAATACAATGAGAGTTGTGGGTGATTTAGACAGTGACCAATCAATACAATGTGAGCTGTGGGTGATTTAGACAGTGATCAATCAATACAATGAGAGTTGTGGGTGATTTAGACAGTGACCAATCAATACAATGTGAGCTGTGGGTGATTTAGACAGTGAGCAATCAATACAATGAGAGCTGTGGGTGATTTAGACAGTGATCAATCAATACAATGTGAGCTGTGGGTGATTTAGACAGTGACCAATCAATACAATGTGAGCTGTGGGTGATTTAGACAGTGACCAATCAATACAATGAGAGTTGTGGGTGATTTAGACAGTGATCAATCAATACAATGAGAGTTGTGGGTGATTTAGACAGTGACCAATCAATACAATGAGAGTTGTGGGTGATTTAGACAGTGACCAATCAATACAATGTGAGCTGTGGGTGATTTAGACAGTGACCAATCAATACAATGTGAGTTGTGGGTGATTTAGACAGTGATCAATCAATACAATGAGAGTTGTGGGTGATTTAGACAGTGATCAATCAATACAATGAGAGTTGTGGGTGATTTAGACAGTGATCAATCAATACAATGAGAGCTGTGGGTGATTTAGACAGTGATCAATCAATACAATGTGAGCTGTGGGCGATTTAGACAGTGACCAATCAATACAATGAGAGTTGTGGGTGATTTAGACAGTGACCAATCAATACAATGAGAGTTGTGGGTGATTTAGACAGTGATCAATCAATACAATGAGAGTTGTGGGTGATTTCGACAGTGATCAATCAATACAATGAGAGTTGTGGGTGATTTAGACAGTGATCAATCAATACAATGAGAGTTGTGGGTGATTTAGACAGTGATCAATCAATACAATGAGAGTTGTGGGTGATTTGGACAGTGATCAATCAATACAATGAGAGTTGTGGGTGATTTAGACAGTGATCAATCAATACAATGAGAGTTGTGGGTGATTTAGACAGTGATCAATCAATACAATGAGAGTTGTGGGTGATTTAGACAGTGATCAATCAATACAATATGAGTTGTGGGTGATTTAGACAGTGATCAATCAATACAATGAGAGTTATGGGTGATTTTGACAGTGATCAATCAATACAATGAGAGCTGTGGGTGATTTAGACAGTGATCAATCAATACAATATGAGCTGTGGGTGATTTAGACAGTGATCAATCAATACAATGAGAGCTGTGGGTGATTTAGACAGTGATCAATCAATACAATATGAGTTGTGGGTGATTTAGACAGTGATCAATCAATACAATATGAGCTGTGGGTGATTTAGACAGTGATCAATCATTACAATGTGAGCTGTGGGTGATTTAGACAGTGATCAATCAATACAATATGAGCTGTGGGTGATTTAGACAGTGATCAATCAATACAATGAGAGCTGTGGGTGATTTAGACAGTGATCAATCAATACAATGAGAGTTGTGGGTGATTTAGACAGTGATCAATCAATACAATATGAGCTGTGGGTGATTTAGACAGTGATCAATCAATACAATGAGAGTTATGGGTGATTTAGACAGTGATCAATCAATACAATGAGAGCTGTGGGTGATTTAGACAGTGATCAATCAATACAATATGAGCTGTGGGTGATTTAGACAGTGATCAATCAATACAATGAGAGCTGTGGGTGATTTAGACAGTGATCAATCAATACAATGAGAGTTGTGGGTGATTTAGACAGTGATCAATCAATACAATGAGAGCTGTGGGTGATTTAGACAGTGACCAATCAATACAATGAGAGCTGTGGGTGATTTAGACAGTGACCAATCAATACAATGTGAGTTGTGGGTGATTTAGACAGTGACCAATCAATACAATGTGAGCTGTGGGTGATTTAGACAGTGACCAATCAATACAATGAGAGTTGTGGGTGATTTAGACAGTGACCAATCAATACAATGTGAGCTGTGGGTGATTTAGACAGTGATCAATCAATACAATGTGAGCTGTGGGTGATTTAGACAGTGATCAATCAATACAATGTGAGCTGTGGGTGATTTAGACAGTGATCAATCAATACAATGAGAGTTGTGGGTGATTTAGACAGTGATCAATCAATACAATGAGAGTTGTGGGTGATTTAGACAGTGATCAATCAATACAATGTGAGCTGTGGGTGATTTAGACAGTGACCAATCAATACAATGTGAGTTGTGGGTGATTTAGACAGTGACCAATCAATACAATGTGAGCTGTGGGTGATTTAGACAGTGACCAATCAATACAATGTGAGCTGTGGGTGATTTAGACAGTGATCAATCAATACAATATGAGCTGTGGGTGATTTAGACAGTGATCAATCAATACAATGAGAGTTGTGGGTGATTTAGACAGTGATCAATCAATACAATGAGAGTTGTGGGTGATTTAGACAGTGATCAATCAATACAATGTGAGCTGTGGGTGATTTAGACAGTGATCAATCAATACAATGTGAGTTGTGGGTGATTTAGACAGTGATCAATCAATACAATGAGAGTTGTGGGTGATTTAGACAGTGATCAATCAATACAATGTGAGCTGTGGGTGATTTAGACAGTGATCAATCAATACAATGTGAGTTGTGGGTGATTTAGACAGTGATCAATCAATACAATGAGAGTTGTGGGTGATTTAGACAGTGATCAATCAATACAATGTGAGCTGTGGGTGATTTAGACAGTGATCAATCAATACAATGTGAGTTGTGGGTGATTTAGACAGTGATCAATCAATACAATGAGAGTTGTGGGTGATTTAGACAGTGATCAATCAATACAATGTGAGCTGTGGGTGATTTAGACAGTGATCAATCAATACAATGAGAGTTGTGGGTGATTTAGACAGTGATCAATCAATACAATGAGAGCCAAACTGAGCATTATAAGTAGCTGTTTAACACAGCATACATATGCCAAAGCAAAGCAGAGAACAACAATGCTATGAATTTTTTGTGGCGTTCAGATAAAAAAAGGGTATTGTCCTGGAACTTAACACATAAGAAAACTGCAGGCATATATTTCATCAACAGTATATATGATGTCCTACTGAAAATGTCAAGGGTAAAATATCTAGAGCTAAATTCATACTCAACCTTTCTGATGCTAACACTGATTCAGCACTTATAGACCAAGAATGCATTCTTGTTAGATTTCTAGACCCTAACAATAAAACTCCAAAAATAAGACAAACTTAAATATGGAGTATATTTTAATGGGCACAGATCCATGCTGCATGCGCTTAAATAGTACAGCTTAATAAAAGCACAAATTTTAACAGTCCTGTCTTCTGCTATTCTTGTTATACGGACAAGTGTCTCTTGTACAGACAAGTAAACTTGTTTATTTACTAGTCCATGGACAACTTGATTTTGACAAAATTTCTGCACCCCTGGTTCAACATATGCTCTTCTGAATTTAGTTGCCAGGTAAGGTAACAAGAATCCCTCAAAAGAACAGACACTCTACTCTCTGAAAAGAATTTACTGGAAACCAAGATAAGACCATTTCTTCTTTTGAACTGCTAAGTGATGAAACATTCTCTGATATTCACAAGTGTTAAAAAGATTTTCATACTGGCCACTGTCAGCCATATTTTATATCAGACCAGCATCACTTTCATTTTGAACCAACTAGACACAGCTGAAGCTCTTGGTGAAAACCCCAATTTAATATGACCATCCATTCAGGAGGAATAGAGACAGGATTTTCAATACGGCTATCATGGCAGCCATACTGGATGTATGATTGGCACCATTAACATTCAGGGCCAACTAGATAGCATATGAAGTCCCTGAGTATACATGGCTTTTCATTCAGGAGGGATTTTGCATCATGCTGATGTTATTGCATGTCAGATTAGCATCATTTTCGTTTAAGACCAAACAGATAATATAGGAAAGCTGGTGGTGTTTTTGTTTAGGAGAAGCAGCATGAACAAGATTTTCAAGATGGTTGCCACAGTTGCAATCACTGTTTTCATTTTGGATGAATCTGATATCATGAAAAACCTGTTCATGAGGAGCCCATGTCGAAATGACCATTCATCTTGGAGAAGTAAAGATTTTCAAAATGGTAATCCTGATGGCAACATCTGGCATCATTATTATTTAGGAACATAAATTTAAGTCTTTTGGTGAAAACCCCATGTTGATATAACATTCCATTGAGAAGACAAACTTCAAGATGGCTGCCATGGCAGCCAGAACAGTTGGTACACTGGCACTATTTTCACTCAGGACCAACAAGACATCATAAAAACTCTTTGGTGCTAACATCATGACAATATGAAGATCCATCTAGAAGGATCAGTGATAATACTTTCAAGATGTCAACCGGGGTGGGGACACCTTTTAGGTCAAATTGGCATCATTATCATTTAGGTCTAAATAAACATCATAAGATGTCTTCTGGTGAAAACCCCAATATCAATATAACTTTTAAGTCTGGAGAATTAGCAGTAACAAGATTTTCAAGCTGACTGCCATATTGGATATCAGATTGGCACCATTTTTATTGAGGATCAATTAGACATCATATGAAGTCTTCTGGTGAAAACCCCATACTGAACTGACCTTCCATTTATATGAAGTAGTGTTATAAAGTCTTCAAGATGGCCTCCATACTGAATGTCAAATCTGCATAATTTTCATTAAGGCCCAACCTGATATCATAAAAAGTCTTTTAATGACTACTGTATTTTGGAGCAAATATCCTGTCAGGACCAGAAGTGATGAAGACATCCAATATGATCGCTTTCTTGGATGACTGAGTGGCATCATTTTTATTTAGGACTAAGAAATCTTTGGGATGGATGTGTGTGTAAAGTTTTATTTCAATCCTCCAATAAGTTTAAGAGGGCAGACAGGCACAGACAAAAGACGATCCCATAAGGACTTCTGATATGACCAGAGAACCAAAAAAGACAGAACACAATCAATGTTTGCATAGTTTGCCTCTATGAAACTTTTAGTAGTCTCCAACAGCCATTGCAAATATTAATTATCATGCAGAAAATAATTCGGACTAAAGTGATCTTATCATTTGACATGCTAGCCCTTGTGAAAAGATCTAAATGACATAAAACAAAATTATTGAACATTTTTGTCAACAATACCAAAGAGGATGTACTAGAAGTTGACACAAACCAGAGAATTTCCTTTGCCTCAAGTCAATGTTCATAAAATCTGCTTCCGCAACTATTTATTATAAAAGACAGATGTGACCTGGTTGAAGCAATAAGTTTTTAGTAACCTTGGAGTGACATACACTATGACCACTAATAATGCCTATGAATCATGTAATGAATCTCAATAAATCATGAAATGCAGGTCACAGATACCTCATGCTATCTCATGCACCATATAATAACTACCTTAACCAGTTGGAACAAATTTGGAAACTGTTCTTTTGGTTGTTATATACATTTTTTCACTGCTCACAGGTATTGTCTTTTGGATACTTCTGCTCCAAAATGAGAATTTTCATTAATGAAAGCTCTGCCAAAGTTTCACTTTCCTGAATACTATGCTAGATTTCTCACTTGTTCCATTATGCTGTACTAGGGTGTTGTTGTTGTTGTTGTTGTTGTTGTTGTAGGGTTTAACGCCATTTTTCAGCACACGATAGGCTATACATGGCGGCCGTACTAGGGTTTTAAGTCCATTAATACCATAGCTTGTCAGAGCTCCTGCAGACTTAACAAAAACAAATTCCATGACTTTTCAAAAACTTTTCCAGGGCCATTTAACAAAGCTCTATGAAATTAGCACATATTAATTTTTTGAACTCCATTGTCAGAAATTCTATGACGTTTCCAAAACTTTGAAAGGTTTTGAAAAATTCCATGGCTTTTCAAGGCCATTAAAATTTATTTCCAGATTTTTAGGACTTGCAGGAATCATGGCTTGTGCAGATGGAAGCATTTTGATAAAATAAATATCTCTGCTTTCAAGTTTCATTTCTAGATTCTTATTTATTAAATTTATGAATGGCTGTATGGTTTTGAATCACAAGATCATGCTGGGTTAAATTATTTTTTAAAAAAAATGAAAATGGCATTACATTTAAATTGTCTGATTTTAATTAGGCTTGTTATTCTGCCTTTTCTACATTTAATTTTGAAATACCACTGAAATGGGGGCTTGACCGGCATGACATCTATTTTTGTCCATCCAGCATGTACATCAGACTTGTATTTAACACCATTTTTGGTTTCAAAATCAGTTACTGGTATCTCCATTAACATTTTCCCAGCTCTAATAATCTGATATACATTGTAACTTTCAAAATAAATTGCCTTCATCCCTATCACAAGGTTGTATTTGCCAAATAAAATCAATTTCTATTGATGAACCATGCTGGGAATCAGTCATTTTAGGTTTTCTAGATAGCCCATATTATAATGGCACATGTTAAACTTCCTTGACGCAAGGTTCAAACTATGAAAGAATGCTTACTCCAGGGCACAATGAACCAATCAAATTAAGTTTAACATTCAATCATGTCAAGCCAAGGAACCCAGATTTGTGAACAGTTATGAAAAAAGACATGTCATGACATGCACTACAACAACTCTACCAACATGAATTATGTTGCGAGAAGCACTCTAAGGATGAATGGCTGAATAAATATTGTATACTGTGCAGAGGATATTTTCGTATATGCAGGAGTTCTCGCGCATCAGTGGTCTCCAAGTCTGCTTATTCATAGTAGGTCTGCATTCGGGAGGTAGCAGGTTTTCTATATTTTTAACAATAATGTCATCAGGAAGGTATTCAAAGGAAAATTGTGTTTATGGAGGATAGTTCCCCAGTTGCTGTGCCTGAAATGTCTTAAATACAAAACTTAACTAAGGTATAACTAATGTACATTGTTATGGTTGGACAAAGGTAACACTGTTCACCACTGGTGTGGTGGAGCTTAAAAAATGATCTGATAAATAAATCATTAGCAATCAGGACATTCCATATGTTTGGAAGACCCAAAGACATAAACAATCCATACTTAGATGTATGATATTTTATCATACAAAAATCCATAGAATGTTGTCACAGACAAGTTGAGTTATGGCCTAATATTTTGAAAACAGCTCACAATGACTTTCCTTTCAGGAAATACAAACACCCAGTACTCTTACTAAGAGGCTGAAGTTTCTTTCTAATTAGGGCATCTTCACTCAGGAAGAGGTCATTTTCATCATCCATTGAATAACTCTCTGATACAATTTCATCCTCACTGTTTTCCAAGTCCATAGCATCCTGCCAAAAAAACGTGTTAAATTTTACAGAATGGAATTAACGAATTGAGATCAAGATCAAGAGATACGTTAGAAGAAATAAATTTAAAATGAAAATGGTTTGGTGCAGAAATGAACAATACTATGATTGAAGGGTTCTCAAAAAAACTTGGTTCTCATCATTACAGTAGTTAAGTTATATACCTAAGTTTCACTACCAGCTGATGCAAACAATAAATTTTAAAATAAAATTTTAACAAAATCTAAATAACAACATATCAAACCTTCAAGCTCAATCTTTTTTATTGTAAAATTTATGTCATTTCATCCTGTTTGTTTGTTGTTTTTTTTTAAATGTCAAAATATGTAATTTTGGTGTAGTAAAACTAATTGAATAATAGTATATACTTAACTGTTACCATTATTAAGCTTTACCTTTCCACAATGGAAATACCTTGTCCATGCTATATGCAAGAGATTTCCAAAAACATATGCATCAACCTATTCTGTCATACAACACTAGCCTGTGCACTACTGTGCATCCTCAGTTTTGTTCAGAACATTTGACTAATGAGAGGCATTAAAGCAGGATGGGAGGAGGGCATCCAATAGTGACAGTAAATAAATATATAACTATAATTAGTTTTATTCCCCTAAAAATCTACATTTTAATGTCAGTAATACTTTTCGTGTCACTATTATTAATCTGAATTTGTCACCAATGGTTGATGGACCAGAAATTAGTCAAATGTGGACAAATTACTCACCTTGCAGCCAGTCACTCAAATGCTGTTGTGCAGTAGTCATCCTGGTTGCTGACTGTGCAGCAACTGTAAGACCCAGAGAAAATATTCTTTGGATCTGGTGTGCTAATGACCAAAGATAAAAAGTGATGGCTGTATGCAATTTCGGCTAAAGATGAGTGATTGAAATATGCCCAGGAAGTAGCAATGGCCCTGATTTCATTAGCTTTTATCTCATGAAAAACAATTCTCTTGAGAGCTGCATAAACTATCTTGATGGTGAGCAAATTCCATCAAATGTATATGCTGAAATATCAGTCGAGCCTCTTAAAGGAAAAAAAGCCCTTTGCTACACTTTCTTCTCCCTCTGGCAGTTGAATCTAAGTGCCCAAACTGGGCAAAGAAGTGTATCTCATTCAACCCTGCACAGATGAGAATGATGCTGGAGATTTCTATCGCCGATGGAAATACTGATGGAAGTTGGGAGATTCTTTGTGCAAGAAAACCTGACTGACATAACTTGGAAACCAAACTGTGATTCCAATTGAAGCAAAAACACCCCTCATCCATTGAAAGAGCCTGTAGTTCACTTCTCTGAGCTAGTGCAATAAAATGGTTTTAAGTGTAAGATTTTCAAAAGAAGCCTCACTCAAAGGTTGATAAGGTATTTTTGACAGTGCCCAGAAAACATGAAAAGTTCCATCTTGGCATCATTTAGCGATACACCTGTCTCTGTAGCTCAAAATAATTATTAAGATTTGGTATTTGAAGATCTGAACTAATGGATTAACCTTTGGAAAGTTTTATTGTGTTCAAATGGGAAGTATTATAACCTTTGATTGCAACGGTTGAACAAGACCTCTTCTCAATGAGGAAGAGAAGAAAATCTGCTACTGCAGCAAGAGAGAGTCAGCAAGGATTAACATGTTTCACAGTGAACCAATCACAAAATATTTTCCTCTTTGCATTGAAGACCTTAGATGAAACTTTGATAACCTTAGATGTAACTTTGATAAAAATCCTGCCTGGTGGAAAGGTCACTTCAAATCAGCTGAGGATTCAAGTGGAGAATCTGCAGATTGGTATGAAGCAGAGTACCTCTTTGTTGTAAGAGAAGATTGTCCCACCATGGTAACCCCTTAGTTTGTCTGTCAACAGGTCAAGGAGGTTGCTGAACCACAACCACTAAGGCTACAGAGGTACAACTGGGATGATCCATGCTAAGGATGTCCTGATCTTGTGCTGTACTTGTAGAATTAACCTGAGGGTTTTTTGAATGCATAGTTGACAACTGATCCCAGTTCAGACTGAAGACAAACACTGCCCTGGATGCTGTGTCTGAAAATTGTGAGACACAAAATGGGAACTTGTTGCTGAATTTCAGTCCACTAGAGGTTTAGAGGTATCTCTCATAGAATGAAAAGAGATTCTGCAACTGCTATATGTAGAGTCCATTCTGTTGGGACTAATACTGAAGAGGATATAAATGAAGTCTACTTACCGATGTCTGCTGTGGAATTGAAGATTCAAAGAAAAGTTAGGTACAGATAAGCTGACAATTAAGTTTTGGTATGTAACATCCATAAAAGTTCAAGGATTTTGTGTATCATCTCTCAGGGCAACATGAAACAAGCCCAGAGAGGTAAGGAAATTAATTCCTATGTACATGAAATACTGATAGGATTTCTTTAGGTTTGGATTTATTTCTAACTGAGTCAATATGGACCAACAGAGGGTCACATGACTTAATTGAGAATTTCTGTTGTTGTGTAGCAGCCAGTTACTGAATTACTAGATCATTGAATCCCCTTGTACCTCATCTATAATAAGCCTCAGTTTTCTGCCCTTTTGAGAACCAGAAATATCTGGGAGTAGAATCTGGTGATTGGGCGTTCTGCACCCTCTCTAGCATGCCCTTCTAAAGAAGGGTGTGCACTTCTTCCTTCAACATTAATACTTCAGACGCATGAAAAAAGACGGGTGTCCTTCAGATGCATGAAAGAAGATGGGTGTCCTTCAGATGCATGAAAGAAGACAGGTGTCCTTCAGATGCATGAAAGATGGGTGTCCTTGAGATGCATGAAAGAAGATGGGTGTCCTTGAGATGCATGAAAGCAGACGGGTGTCCTTCAGATGCACGAAAGAAGACGGATGTCCTTGAGATGCATGAAAGAAGACGGGTGTCCATCAGATGCATGAAAGAAGATGGGTGTCCTTCAGATGCACGAAAGAAGACAGGTGTCCTTGAGAGAGTTCTGTGAGGCATAGACATAAACCCTCACTAATCTTCTATGATGTTCAACCAGGTCTCTGAAAAAATGGCCAAAATGAGTGCCTATGTGAACTGAAGGAAGAGGTATGCATTGCAGGAGAGGTGAGGTATCCCTAGAGACAACCTCCCTTTCCATCCCTCACCTGTTAGAGAAAGGGGGAGGCAAAAGTACACTTCTCTGCCTTTGCCATTTCTGTTTTGTTTGTGCAGTGGACTTTTATGGGTATGGTACTCTGTTGCTGTGGCTGCAAACCTTTACTCTGGAAATGTAGGTCTAAGGTGACGTATGGCTCAATCAGGTTGGGTGCAAGTACTGGCAGGTTTCAACCAACCAGCAACTGATGCAAGAGTCATGTGGTTGGTCATTAAAATCCTGAGAGCCAACAGAGGAAATGAGAATGCTGAATAAGGTCTCAAAATACAGGGGTGCATACCATGCAAGATTTTTTCTATGTTCTAGCAGAAACTTTGAAGAATCCAAAGCTTCATCTCAACAGAAGTGAAGCAATTCTGCTGACAAAGCCACTGCCGTAGACAATGCATGTCTTCTAGTGCTAGCAAGAACCTGTAACAGCCACTGAAAGGAACAGCTGATAAAGTTTCTTCCCTCAGGTCAACATGTTAAGCTATGGTCACTAATGACCTGGCCTTTGATTTGACCTGGCCTTTGATTCTAAAGACTTAACCATGAAGGAAGCAAAGAAACCCATTGAAATGCCCACTTGTGAAGCTTTGGCATTGAAGGGGAGGGGTAATTCCACTAGCCAGATAGATAAATGAACCTTATCGCTTGAGGCTGATATAAAGGGTCTTGATGTAGCAAGGGAAACTGACCACATTTATTTCATCTCACTTATTCTTGACCTTTGCTCAGCTGTTGTGCAACTTCTCATCAAAGAGTTAGGAAGTAGTCCAGTCTGGGCATTGCCACTGATAAGTTTTTCTAAGCAAGGAATAATCTTAGTGTCACATGAATACTTGGACCTAGGGCATATGCCAGGAGTTAGAAGGTGGCAGACTTTGTTGACAGTCATGTCAAATGACCATGTGACACTTGGAGTGAAGGGTTTAGAGATCCTGTGAGGGAAGGGTGTACCACATTCTCTGGAACCTCAGTAAATTCCAGGGAATCACAATAATCAACAAGGCATGATCATTTTGTTTCAAACCTCAGTAGGATACAGGAGAGATGGATCAAAGGCAATCCTTCTTTAGGGAAGGCCTGGAGGTAAGGAACATAAATATTTTGTGACTCAGCATGGGGAGTGAGAGAACTGTCCTTAAAGGGTGTTTTGTAAGAAGAGAGAATTCTTCTCATATCTTCTGATCCTTTCCTTCCTTGATGACCTTTTCTACAGAACTTCTGAGAGTTCTTAGACCTCATCAATCATACATGCAGGGGGCCACATGGACAACATCCATGATGGTATAGAGGGTTCTAATGTTTTGAAGGGCAAGTTCCACTGCTGTGTAAACATTGAGTGGATAATATTTTAATAGCCTGTAATAATAATAACGTATTTATACCCTAATATCCCACACCCTTACATAGGAGAAGGGAGTACAGGAAGTTTATCATACAAAACAAATTAAAATGATTAACATTGTCATATAAAATAAGTTTCATTAAAGGTATAGAAAGAGGATAATTTCAACAAAATTAATTATGAATCTCAACACTAGTATTTAGCAAAATCATCTTTTTGTTGCTATTTTAACTCTTCATAGTATTCCTTCCACATATTGACTCAATGTTTGTTTGAAAAAAAAGAAAAAGAACATGCAATAGCACACAGGCCAATTACATAGATCAGATTGGGCATGTGTCAATCTTCAGAACAGGGAACTATTGCATCTAGCATGGACAAGGTATTTCCATTATACAATAGTTTTTCCAATGTTTTTGCTAGTATGCCTAAGTCCGTATTTTACGGGTAATTTTCATAAGACTTATGGCAAAATCGTAAGAATTGGCAGGTCTGCTCTGAGTGTGAGAAAAAAATGGATTGATCAAAGTCCTAGAGGGGGGAGAGAGAGAAAGAGAGAGAGAGAGATTGAAAATACTGCCTCTGGAAAACTTTTGTGGAGAGGAAGGATTTGATTCAAGTATGATCTTACAAAATGAGAAAAATCTAGTTCCATATCAAAAGCAAAGGAAAAAAGAGACTCCCGTTTAGTAGAGTACACTTTTCAAGCTAGCTAGAAACTAAAAACTTTAACACAGACCCGTATGTACAAAGATTTAACACTTAACAGACAGAATGACATATACGTGGATGCCAAAATGATTGCTGTGTTGAAATTCCTCAAAGACAGTCTCAACAAACATTACTTAATATAACAAATGCTTAATTCAGCTGTATATTTAATGTTATTTTCTACTCACTGTTGGCTTTGTTGGTTTTTTCTTGCTGAATACATTAGCCTTTGACAGTTCCAAAGTGTGATAAGGCTGTGAAAGATTACATACAGCTAGTTTCATCTGCAAAAATACAGAGTAACCTTTATTGCATACTTTTACAAGAGCAATGATATACAATAAACAAGGGTCCCTCAAAGGGACTAATGCTTTACTGTCTGGAAAGAATTTCAGAGAATTCAAAACAAAACCATTTCTTCCTTTAAACTGTTGAGTTTTGAATAAATCTCTTAAATTATTCAGCATTAATAAGATTTTCAAATTAGCTGCAGTGGTGGACATATTGGATGTCAGATTGGCACCAGTTTCATTTAAGACCAACAAGGCACCATAAAAAGCCTTGTGTTGGACACCACATGCTGACAAGAGTTTCTGTTTTGGAGAATTAATGATACCAAGATTTCCAAGATGGCTACCATGTTGGCCATATTGATATACCAATGCCATGGTGCTAAATCACTAAATAACTAAATAGTTTCAGCACTCAGCAGTGAAAAAGAAGAAATGGTTTTATCTTAGATTCCTAGACATTCTAAGTGGTTAGCAGAGTGTGCATTCCTTTGAATGACTTTTTTAAAAGTTTCAAAATATAGCTGTTCCTTCTGTCATAGCCTAGATGACATTTTATTGCTTATTTTCAGACATAAATCCAAGAAAGTATCAGTACTGTTATACTGAGCAAAAATGTTGTGGACCAACTGGTGACTTTAGTATAAACCAACTTCTATTTATGTTGATAAATAAGATATACAAGCTGAACTTAAGGTTACTGAGAAAGAAACTCCCATTAATGATGCAAGAGCTGCTCTTAAAAAAGGCCACCAAACAGTGGTTGTTTTATTTAGGTGATATAATTAAAATGTACAAAATATGTTTTCTTTCTAAGAATTTCCTGAAAAAAAATTGGTATGTGTATGCATCTCAACAAAAGTCTGCATGGCGTTACTGACTGCAGTACAAATCCAACTGATTGATGTTTATAATACAATGGTGTTCAGGGTCTTCTTCAACAGCAGGTAGTTTTAAAAGCCATGCAGCTTGCACATTCACATGCTATGTCACATGTAGATAAATTAAAATTAAGAGTGGGTTATTTGACATATATTTTAGTATCTAGTTCACTTCTGCTGAAATATGGGGTCACATTTTGGTGTCACAACATGAAATGTAGTTACAACACTGGCAACTATTAGAGAGCACAGACTGATTATGTTTAGGATTTAAGTATGTGTATGTTAGGGGTTATCTCACATAGTTCCAATTTTTGATAGTGCTAATCAGTTCTTTTCTTATTTTACAGGTATCTACCTCTTTGAGTCCAAGACAGTAAGATGTACAATAGGGATTTCATGAAAATTTTGCCACTTTTAACAAGATTATACTTTGAAAATAAAAATGATGAATCCCTTAAAATTGGCAGGATGTAAAATGTTAAAGAAAGAAAAGGTTTACTGAATCTATTGTTATTTCTGTTAACTTGATTTTAGCAGTTTAAATTACCAGAATACATGTTCAGAGTTGAAAGTTTGTCATTTATAGATGCCATTTATTGATGTTTATGGAATTTTAACTGAGCATTGGTCATTGTCGTACATGTCAATGTCAAACATGTAAATGAAGTACCAACATGTCAGTTATCCTGAGCATTCAGTTTAAAATCACATTTGCTGCCATGAGCCTGTTGCTATGATCTAGGTATCTGTCCTTGTATTTGTAATCTATAAGATGATAAATGTGGATGTAGATACAAGGATTAAGGTCAACAATGCATGTGTTAGTTTCATTTCCGATGGAGTTGTCATGATCAAATCATTTGAGTTCAGAATTTATTGGGTATCTTTACAGGGTCTCAAATTACATGTGGTCATGTATATTCTAAACAACTTGAATTTCATAAGTGAAGTTTGGAAAATTTATTGTCTTTCTCTTGTTAAAGATTGGAACACAACATTATAACAATGATGTAAGAAAACGTCGTTGTTGTGGGGTTTAACGCCATTTTTCAGCACACGATAGGCTATGCATGGCGGTCAGTGTTAATGGTGGAGGAAGAACCTGTGCTTTCGCACATAACAACATTAGCATAATCTGAGACTCGAACCCATGCAGACAGAGGTGAGATGGCAGTGATCCGTAACGGAGAGCACTTTCGACCACTCTGCCACTCAGGGCCCCGAAAACATTTTAGTAATATATTTTGAATTGAAGATGTTAAACTGAATTTTGTTTCAAAGTATTATGTAGACTTCTTCCCAACTCTAAATAAGGCATACAGAACCATGCATAATTTCCTAGAAATACTGCAGATAATGTAGCTCAGTATATGGTGACCTTGTCTATCACATTTGTCATCTCATACAACATGATTATAGAATGGTTGTAGATTACAACATGATTACAGAATGGTTGTAGAATAGCATTTAAGGTAGAGGAGTGTAAATAACATTTCAGATGTACCAAATGTTGAGGAAAAAGAGAAGATATAAAGTATAATGTAGACACTGCAGCAATCCTGTATGCATGTCATGGTTTCACAATATACACCTAGGCATGTTAAATACTCTTTCTCTGCAGCCCGAACAACTTTTACAAGCACCATTCATAATTCAAACTTGCCAGTTTTTGACTCTCTGTTTGAAATGCTCATACTTAACAATGCTTAATGTTGAGATGAAATTTCCAATTAACATGCTGATAAGAAATGGTACCTTGGTCTGACAGCCAGGTTTAGGTTTGTATTTTATATTGGAACACTTTGGCTATCTAGTCTTGCAATGGGCTCAGCCCTTGTACACTATGACTAACATAAACATGATGACCCGACTGGAGCTGATCTTTTAGAGACAGTTCTACAGAAATGCACATTAGATTAACTATAATCTTGAATACAATATTTACCAAAGTAACATATGTGCAAGTTATACAATTTAATTACATGTTACATGTATATACACACCAGGGTTTTCACGATTTTCTGACATAACAAGTGTCCTCATGTACCAATATGATTAAAATCAGATCTCCACTGTCCTACATGAAGATTTGAAAGTGGCTACTTAAGGGTAATATTCCTTGTGTCCTTTTAATTAGCCAATGGAGATGCAGCTTTCAAAAATTTGAAAGTGGACCAAAACATTCGGCACAGATTAATGCTCTTCAGGCGTAATGCTCAGTCTCCCAAACATGAAGATATAAGACTTCATCCAAGTGGCTCATAAAATGAGAGATTATGGTAATAACAGA
This sequence comes from Sinohyriopsis cumingii, assembly GCA_028554795.2. Taxonomy (NCBI): domain Eukaryota; kingdom Metazoa; phylum Mollusca; class Bivalvia; order Unionida; family Unionidae; genus Sinohyriopsis; species Sinohyriopsis cumingii. The sequence continues at coordinate 69,622,198 of CM068824.1, forward strand.
TCAACAGAATATGACCCCTAATTGGTCGCTGTAAGATCTTCACGTAGGACAGCAGAGATCTAATTTTCATCAATTTGCCTCATGTACACATTCTTGTAAAATATCGAAAGCTATCAGTTTAAAACTTTTTAACATTTTGGTTCACAGAATGCACAGGAAAAGTGGATCAAATAAACAATTTTGTTGACATATACAAACAGTAAAGACTGTTTATTATGTTCTTGGATAAAATACTGTTTTGTTAAAAGGTCCCGGTTTAATTTCCATGGCCAAATTCAAAAGGCTTTGTTATAATGTTTCTTTGTTACCAGGTTTAATTGGTTATGAGTTTGATTTGTATGGTCCATCAGAGGATATTAGCTCAATTTTACTATTTTTATTACCTGACATGCTGAAGCCAGGTAAACAATGGCAGTCATTTAAATAACACCTTATTCGTAACATTAATTTAGAATTACAGGTTGCTGATTCAGTGCAATTAAAGCATAAATTGAAATGCTTTTGTTTTGTACTTTGGATCCAATAATTTATAAATATAGCTGTATATTGAATATCTGAATACAGCTAATATTGATACACCTGATTTTCTCATGAACTTGTGCATGTCATTCATATATGTAGGAACAAAACAAATCTCAGATTAACAAAATAAAAACATGACTACTGACAAGTATGATCCATCCAAATAAATAAAGTAAATAAAGAATTAAATTACTTAAGTTACTGAGACATTTCCATAGAAATGTGATTTTTATTATTCACCAGTAGAAGAGGCATGTTGACACTGGTTTACTGATTTTCATGATAACATGTATTCATACAAATATCTGAGTACAATTACATACAAGCTGAAATAAATGTTTCTTGGAGTAATCTTGCCTGTATATATTGGTTACATAAAACTTGTGAAAAATAATGAATCTGAATATATTCAATGTTATAAAATTTCCCATTTCCTGTTAAACTTTATAAATAATCTTTACTGTATATATATACACACACATACACACACATGTGACCAATTTTGTAGGTTTTATACCATCCCCCCCCCCCGTAAAAATCTATTGGTGGGTGATTTTAATATTAAATTAATTCAATCGGTGGGTTCTAAAAGGCCTAAGTAACATCTCTGAGTGGGTACCCAAATTCAAACCTGTGCTCCCCATGTCCCATGTATATTTTAATGCAACAGCTCCAACAGGGTTTTTGAAGGAAAAAAATTCATATTTTCAAAAAATATGTCAACGATTTAGAAATTCTGTACAAACATGAAAATCTTATCAGGTCAGTTATATATGACCAGGATAAAATGTAAAATTTCATGGCTCTGAATTCGATAGTTTGTGTGTTATCATGCTAAAGCAGACTTGGGACAGACATATCGATGGATGTTAACAAAACAATATGCTCCCTTCTAATATCACAGTTAGGTTCCTTACAGAATCATTTTTTTTGGCTGCATCTGGCCATCCTGCCCATATCTGATGACGGACTGGTACATCTGTGACAGTAGCAACTGATTCTTTTACCTGGAAAATCATAAAAGTGTATTCAACTTGAACTACTCACATCAGCAATAGCAAAACAAAAACAAGTTTAGTGTCAGTTCAAGAATGAGTGACTTATTACCTTCTTAACCAAATAACAAGGAAAAGAACTTTATTATAAAAAGTTCACATCATTTTATTTTAGTGTTGAAAAAATTTATGCAAAATAAGCAAATTTTGTAAATATGCAAGACATTTTTTCTGAGTTATTGAATACATGGATGTTACCATATATTCTTTGATAAATTTTACATAATATAATGCCACTAAAACTTTTGTGAATAACAGTACTGTGCACATTATTTTTTTATAACGTGTTTAACCATCATAATAAAGTACATGTAAAATGAAAGTGGAAAATGCACATACTTGTCTCACTGTGTCACTGCCTTCAAATCTAAGTGTGTATGACTTATCCACTCCATTGCCTTCTTTAAAAATAACCTTTAGTCTAATCATTTTACTGGATGAATCATCTTCAGAACTGAAAGAAAACAATGCCATTATACAAATCAATACAAAGAAAATAGCTTAAAACAATGAATGACAATTAGCAAAACATGTTTTTCATAATGCAGTTTCTCACCACAGAAAGGCATTATGATTCTACACAGAACTCCATTACGCATACAGTGTTATGATAAATTTGAACTGGACATAGACAATGCTGTATAAGTTATGACCTTTAAAATATTTTCAAATTCACACTGTTGATGCTTACACTGCAGTCATGGCTAAACTGATATCTGTGAATCTTGATGCTTACACTGCAGTCACTGCTAAACTGATATCTGTGAATGTTGATGCTTACACTGCAGTCATGGCTAAACTGATATCTATGAATGTTGATGCTTACACTGCAGTCATGGCAAAACTGACATCTGTGAATGTTGATGCTTACACTGCAGTCACTGCTAAATTTATATATGTCTTATATCAATCACAGGTAACGCAAACTAGGCTTAGATCATTCCTTTCTAAATATAACTGAACTACTAACAGAGAAATTAATGAGAGTATTTTTAACAGTGAAAACTTGATACAGGTTATGATTCCATATCACTTTTATAAGATTAATAATTGTAGAAAAAGTAATTTTTGTAGCATTTTAAGCTTAAAACCAACATCAGTTCAATCAGACTATCAGTGATTAATCTACCCCTGCCTCCCGCATCCACAAAAAATGGCAGGGCCTCTTTAGTTGTTCATATGTGCATTCCTTTGGATGCAAGAAATTTTAAAGGAACAACAACGTTTGCTGTGATTTTTGTTTAACAGGACTTTCTTTTCACTAGGCAAATATTATATTTGCACTGGTCATATTGTACCACTCCTTAACAGTATGCTATTATGGGATGTCATCAGTTCCCTTCATGTTTACGGTTAAAATACCACCAAAGAAGATGATGAAAATTGACCCTAAGCAAAGAACATTGGATATTTTGTTTCATGACTCAAATTCCACTTATCAGCAGCATTCGGTTTCTTCATATGATGTTCAGGATGCAAACGTATGCACAGCCTCTAGCGTAATGCATACATTACCAAAAGTGGCTAAAAACGTACTCATGGCTGTGATATGACAATGGCTGTGCAAATAAAAATGAGGACTTTATGTCAGATCAAGATAAAGCTATAAATGCCTTACTGAAGGTTGTTAAATTGATGGCAGATTAAGACATTCCACTGAACAAATTTAAGTCTTTTGTGTATCTTTTACATGAATTGTGAATTCAAGAGTCTGACATTCTAAGAAAGAGTAATATCAATTATGAATCTTCAATGATTGCCAGTGAACTGCTGGAGTCATTAGCAGAGTTTGCTAACAATGCTTTAACAGTTAAAATTAAGAAATCTCCTGTGGTAACAATACTTGCAGATGAGAGCACTGACATTTCCAGCAGGAAAAGGCTGGTCATGCATGCTCAGACACTGAATGAAGACTTTATTCCAGAGTATCATTATGTGTGCAATGTTGAATGCTTAGATGCCACTGGGAAAGGAATCGCTGCATCCATTATGAAAGAAATGTCAGATAAGGGTGATCCAATAGAAAAATAATTGAGTTTGGGGTCAGATGGAGCATCTGCTATGATGGGCAAGGAAAAAGGAGCAGCTGCAATGTTGAGAAGGGAAAATCCTCATGTGCATAATGTTCACTGTGTTGCCCAATGGTTGGCACTGTATACCCCCCAGGCTGCAGAGAAAATAGAGCCTTTAAAAAAACCCACAGCAAATAATGATTGGTCTTTTCTACTATTTTAAGGGAAGTAGTCAACATGAGGTTCAACTACATGCCATACAGGTGGTTTTAGATGATCCATGTCTCATATATAAGGAGTTCCATTCAGTGAGGTGGTTGTCTTACTTTAGTGCCCTTACTGCTGTATGGAGAACTCTTGATAGCTTGCTTACCTACCTGGCTGAAGCCAGTCACAAGGATCACAAAGCTGGAGGGATGAAGAAAAAGATAGCTACTCAAAGTTTTATTTCTACAACAGACATGATGATGGATGCAATGGTACCTGTAACCATTCTCAGTCAGTTCTTCCAGAAAGAAAATGTGGACATGGCCCTTGTGAAGGTGAAAACTGATGAGTGTATTGCTGATTGCAGAAGGTATATAGCTTTGAAACTCCATACATGCAAAAGCTCCAGGAAGACCTGAAGGGCAATAAATTTAAGGAGGATCATCAGCTCACAAAGAAAAACTTCAGCCTGGAGAAAATCACTAAACTCTTCACTGACTCATTAGTTGAGAATATTCAGTCTAGATTTACAACAGACGACCTACTTACAAGCTTTGGTATTCTTGCCATGCGACTGATCAGCAGATCAAAAACAGAAGTGGATACATACGGAGATGAAGAGATTGACAGACTGTGAACATATTATGAAGAAGCAAAAATTTTACAATGGGAAACTAACAGAAGTATTGAGAGAAAAAAAACATCAGAACCTATTATTGACTCTGTTAAGGCAAAAACAGAGTGGACTTTAATTAAGAAAATAGTTCTGGCTGAGAAGTACCCACAAGATGTGATGTGTAAACTGTGGCATTTAATTGACCTCCACCACAGAGAGGATTTTACAAACTTGCTCAAGTTAGCAGCACTTGTACTAACCTCAGATGTGCATGTGGGTTATCTGGCCGGAACAAAATCCTGGTTAAAGCTAGAAACAGGCTGAATATTAAGACTTGGAACAAACTGATGGCTGTAAAACTATGTACCACTGGACAACAAATTTTTACAAAAGTCATGTTACTGAAATAAAATTAGTCAATTCTTATCAATTTTTATGTGCTGAACACGAATATGACAGTCAAATTGCAAAATTGGCTCTAGTTTTTTTGTAATCTGCAAGAAATTAATGTTTACATAACGAAATGCATTCCAATAGTAAAAGGTCAACTGTAATAGCCTACCTATAAAAAATCAAGTCATTGACTACATCTTAGATTTCTTCGCCTGTCTCTTGTACAGCTGTTCGGGAGCATCTCTGAGGAGTGTCCAGCAGTAGTCAGCCAGCATTGTAGTGGACCATTTTCCCTGGTATCTTTGTTCCATTGTTGCGATATCTTGATGAAAACGTTCGCCGTGTTCATCACTAACAATACCACAGTTGCTAGGAAAGAAATCCAAATGGGAATGAAGGAAGTGAATCTTTAGAGACATATTGCAGCCAAGTTTCTTATACTTCATCAACATGTCTTCTACTAGTTCCTTATAGTTTTCTGCCCTAACATTTCCGAGGAAGTTTGTAGAAACTAGGCGAAAAGCATTCCATGCTTGTTTCGCGTCACCTTCCAGCAAGTTGTTGAACCGGTCATCTTTGAAAAGCTCTCGAATCTGAGGACCCACAAAAACTCCCTCTTTAATCTTTGCTTCGCTGAGTCGAGGGAATTTTTCATGCAGGTATCGGAATGCTGGCAAAGTCCGGTCAATGGCTTTCACGAAGTTCTTCATCAAACCTAGTTTGATGTGAAGGGGTGGTAGCAAGATTTTCTGAGCCTCAACCAGAGCTGGGTGTTGGATATTCTTCTCTCCAATGGCTACATTCTGCCTGTGAGTCCATTCCTTCCTCATGTAGTGCATTTCCCTTGCTCGGCTATCCCACTCGCATAAGAAACACATGTATTTTGTATATCCTTGCTGCAGTCCCATTAAAAGGGCAACTACCTTCAAATCACCACAGAGGTGCCAGCTGTACTTGTTATACTCAATGGAATTCAGTAGCTGCCTTAAGTTATCGTATGTCTCTTTCATGTGGACAGCATACGCTACTGGAATAGATGGAAGAATGTTTCCATTGTGCAAAAGCACAGCCTTGAGACTCAGTTTCGAAGAGTCCACAAATAGTCTCCATTCTTGTGGGTCATGAGTGATTTTTAAAGCATTCATGAGGCCCTCAATATCGGAACAGAATATCAGATTACTTTCCTTTCTGAAGAAAGGCTCCAATTGCTGGTGGCGCTTTCGATATGCAGTAATTGTGACATCTTCTTCTAGAAGATTCCATTGTTGGAGTCTTGATCCTAGCAATTCTGCCTTGTTCTTTGATAAGTCCAAATCACGAATCAGGTCATTTAGTTCTTCCTGTGTTATTCTGTGTGGGGTTGATGATGCACCACAGTGAAAATCTGGATCACTGCATGCTGATGGACCAGGAGAAGAACAGGTCGACTCACCTTTGTCTTCGTCAGATGAATCAAGAGAATATTCTGCTGGAGGTTCTGGAATAGGAAGTCCCTCACTATGTGGAACTGGTCTCAATGCAGACGGAATGTTTGGGTAGACTATTCTCGACTTCTTTCGCTTCGTTATTCCGCCGGAAAGAGGAGGAACCAAGCAGAAGTAACAGTCATTTAGGTGGTTGCTTGGCTCTCTCCACACCATTGGGACTGCAAACGGCATTGATGACCTTTTGCAATTCAACCACTGTGAAAGCTGTGTTGTACATGTAGCACAGCATATATGCGGAGCCCAAGGCTTGTCTTGGTCACCAACCTTGCATCCGAAGTAAAGATGATATGCCTTCTTCACTTGAGAATTGATACTTTTCTTCTGGTTGGCAAATGTCACTTCCCCACAAATATAGCAAAAATTGTCCGCGGTATTAACACACTTTCGAGGCATTACTGTTCTTTATTGTACGTAAATGGATAAAATAATAAGTTTTATGTAACAGTAGCTTGAACTGTCTCGCACAACGTCTAAAATATTTTAAATGCTGAACCTATCTGATTGGGCTTTATATAGTACACTGCTTACGTCAGCTTCAGCAGCCGCCTGGCATTAGTATAATAGGCCTACACATGTATAGTACACTGCTGACGTCAACTTACTTCAGCAGCCGCATGGCATTAGTATTGCATTGCATCAGAAAATGATGCAATCAACTGTGGATGATGTGAGCATGATGGTATTATGCAATGTTACATCATTATTCCGGATGTTGCTGCAGTCCTACTGGAGAAATTTACACAGTGAAACATAGAAAATGAGGTATATGAATATCTTCAAAACGAGAGCCAATACAAATTTTTCACGGTTATATTCGTGTTCGGCACACCAAAATACTACAGATTAGGGCCTTTTCAAGTCAGTAATGATTTCACTGTTGACCAGTGTACTGTGACGTTTGATTACAAGTCAGTTTTACAGGCTTGGAGATCTAAGAAAGACAGGTGAATTTATGACCTAAAAGAAAAGTGAAGGACTTCATCTTGAAATTAATAATGACCTTGTTGTATTAATTTTGTATTATAAATAGAGAAATTTAATGTATCTCAATGTGTATGCTATTTATTAGCAGAATCATTGTACTCATTATATTTGAGCGGGACTCATTGTTTGAACATATGCAAGTCCTGGGACTCTTTAGGATGAAATTGTAGTGATCACTGGACTATAGTTCAGACCAGATTTTACTCTGATTTTGTTTCAGGTTAACAGACATATCATTACAGCTGTTTCTCAATAATGTAACCTCTGTTTACATGACTAAAGCAAAACTTCCCTTAAAAGGACACTTGGAACTAAATATTTTGGTGATGTTATGCTTTATTAGCATTGCACTTGTCTATTTAAGGCCAAGGTGATTTATGTATATTGTACAATATTTCGGATTCTTATCGGACACAGGTAGGTTCACTTCTGAACCTGTTTAATGCTTTGTAAAGTTGTGCCAATAATGTAATTTGTATAGCTTACCATATATAACGTCATTACATGTTATTGTATATGCGTGTCATTCTTAGTACATGGTGTTCAAAGACTTACAAAAATGGTACTAACAGCTGCCTCGCTTGGCGCTCAGCATTAAGAGGTTAGTGTTAGGACTGGTCGGCCCAGTGTTAGGATAATGTGACTGGGTGGGACATCATGCTACATGTCTGCGGCACGATGCCCCAGTGCTAGACATCACTATAAACTGCCACATTGCAGACATTGTAGCGATATGACTGAAAAATTGTTAAAGCTACATAAAAAATTCAAATCACATATCACAGAACACAGTACATGGTGTTAGATTTATTTTCAGCTGATCAGAGCTGACCATGGTGATCAGAGCTGACTGGCAGCTGTGGAGCTGATCCATGGTGATCAGGGGTGACCGGGTACCAGCTGTAAAGCTGGCCATAGAAGTTGACCATGACGGCTATGGTGGTGACAATGCAGCTGGTTGAACGGCAGCCATGCAGCTGATTGAAGTGTGTTGCTGGTTGAGTAGCAGGTGATTGGGCATTATTGACTGATTGGTGGGTGCTGATTGCTTGACTGACCGAGGAACTGAATGGTGGTCGGTGACTACCTGTAATGCTGACTGTCTGACTGACCAGTGTGACTGGTAGCCAAGTATGCTAGTGATGGAGTGTTTTGTTTAACTCCATACATGTAATCTTTTAGCCATGGGCTAATTTTGGGGTTTGTTATACCCAGTATTTTGGGACAATAAAGATATTTCGTATGATACATGTCCCATTTTTACATCATTCTACTATATGAGTAAAGGATATTATTTTTACCATTTGATTAAAACACAACATTCTTTTTGTAGTGTGAAATTACTGTGAATCATTAACCTTTGTCCTTGTACTATGTATGGTCATTTACTTGTATTCACGTTTATGTTACATTTTTAGGTTCCTGCAGATGGTGTTAATTTTGTCCAATATTTGGATCTTATACACGCATATATTAATCATAATTCTTTTTTCATTTGAGTCATTCATACATAAACATTGTATTTGTATCACCATCAAAAAGTGTTCTGTTATAAATCCGAAATCCAACCCGGTTATCTTGATACAGATGCGCTGATTTAGGAAAAGTTTGGTTTCTTTGCTATACAGTAATATGAGTGGAAATATTTTCATGGAAATCGATACTACCAGATCTAATCTGACATCTGAGTTAATCAAATGTTTCATTATATTATAAAAAATATCACTTTTTTATTTTTACCTAGTTGTATCACTATAAACTCTGGGAATGATTTTACATAAAACAATGTGGTTATGACTTCCATCTGTTATTGAATAACAAAAAAGAACATGCTTGTACAATTTTGATAATAACAACACCTGCCCTGTGAAAGAAATGTTAAAGTCATCAAAAAGTATTCAAGAATTTCATGAATCTTATGTAATATAAAACCTGTCTTACATCAGTCATGGTATTTTTGTTTCTTTTGTTGCAATAATTCTGTCAATTTAACTAAATTATTTCACTAATATATACTTTCTTTTCATATCTAATAAGGAATCTTTGATCTTCAACCTTGCAAAGTGCATGAATTTTTTAAAAATACTCATTCTTTGATTCTTTTACAAACAGTTACTTACAGGGTAATGTTTCTCATACTCTTTGTAATTATGCTTACTAGGAGATTAGATATTCAAACAGAAGTACACCAACATATGCATTTTTAAGTAAATTTGGATTGCTTGGGCCTTTAGCAATATAAAAATATAGTTTTAAAAAAATAAGATTTAAGATGTGATCATCCTTGACAGTGATTAACAAGGGTTCTAAAGAATGTACAACAGGCTTTGATAGTCCAATATTATGTAAAATACCCACATCTTTCTCACACAACTTTCAGCACAGAATCCTGCTAGCATAACAGTCTGAGATTTTTGTTACTGATCTAGGACAGAGCCTTCTAAGCCCTAATAACGTTGTCCTCTTAAATGTATGCAAAAAACACCTGCCTAGCTAAGTTACAAGGTGCCCCATGGAAGAGGAAAGCCATGTCCATGTGGGGTACCTAGATTAGTTACCAAACTGCTATTATCATACTACTCATTTTTGCAAATACTGAAACCATACAAGTGTGATCTGTTTGAGTCCCATAAGTGAAGTTCTTATGAAGTGTGCCAATACAGCCATTGCTAGACACTTGCTGTCAGACCAAATTATATACACACACACACACAAGCATGTACAGCTGCAGTACTATTAGGTAGTTAATCATACTACTTTCTCTTGAGCAAGAAAAAAAATAAAAAAACCCAAGAAATTGGCCTTTTTCAGTGCATCTTTAATTGTCCAGGAAGAAATATTGATTTTTTGATGAGCATTCTGGTGTGCCTACAATTTTCAAGTAGAATCAAGTATTTCTTGTCTTATACAAATTGACAGCCACTGATATGAAAAAGGACACAAATTATTGCTGGCGGAAGTGCTAATCAATATTTGAGACCAAGAATTACTATTATGGTATGCTTGCCATATATGGGACTATGAATGCTGTGTATATAATACACAATGGAATGGAATAGCTTCATTTTTCACAATGACTTAATATAGGAGGAGGTGCATCAGGCATGCTTTTACCAGCACTGTTAAGTTCAAGTTCTCAGTCGACTAATCAGTTACCACATCATACTCCTGATCGAGACACTGCAGGTTCAATTCATACTTGCAATTTTTTTTCTTCTTTACAGCTGAGGTTGACTGTACATGAAAATGAAAATGAATCTGATGATGCATGGTGGTGTCAATTATAATTAAGAGGCACACACAATTCTTTGTGACACAATTAGGTTAGAAACAACCTTTGTGCCTTCTAGTCTATCATTTGGAATGCTAGAAGCCATCTAGTTTTGCAAATTCAACATGCAGAGCTGCTAACCCTCCAGAGAAGTGGGATAAAAATCAGTGAATTTTGAACTATTGAAAAATTATGCAATGACACTAGCTCATCCAGTCTGATAGTACCGCATCATAGGAAAATCCCAAAATAAAAGTAAAACTTTATTTACACTAATTACAAGAACAAATTTATTTGCAGCCAAATTTACTGATATACACCAACTTCACACTATCTGTCATGGTGCAATGCTGTGGCAGACTTGAACTTCCTTACTTGGGCTATGATAAATGTTTTCAAAACAGTTCAGGCTTCGCGCCTCCTGTGTAATCTTGGTTACTAAAACTGTTGGAAAGTTTCAGCACTTAAGGTGGTACTAACATTTGTCTTATTTTTCCTTACAACAAGAAATACTCTTTCACTGTCACTGTTGTTGATCTCAAACTGAACAAGGTAGGTTATATTCAACATGAAAACTCATAAACAATGCTTCAGCATTAGTAGCTTGCAGGACTGGAGTAGGTGGCTTGAAGTACTCCAGAGCTGAAATCTGCTGGGTGCTCTTTATTTTTCCAATATCTATGCGCTTTTTCACACTATTCTGCCACATGCCCACAGGGGCTTGTATCGTTGCTCACAATTTATCTGCCATACACATACTATATAATAATATCATTATGTAGTACATGTATGACAGGTAAATTGCAAGCAATGATATGAGTCTCTGTGCATATTCCCAATTCTAAAATATGCGGCATAACACTGTATGAAAAGCATAATGTACATCGATGTATGATGGCTGAATGCAAGGACAATATTTGGTGTACTCCAATCTATATTTCACTTTTTGTGGAATACATATCTTTTTCCATGGAGGTGAAAATATTTTAACTGCTGTGTAGCTTAATTATGATATAGTATTAATCCAGTACATGAAATACTGAACGATTAATGATCAGTGGAGTTGGAGCATGCACAGAAAAATATGAACTTGAGCAAATTACAATACATGCTAATCTTTCAATATCTAAAAAATTCATACATTCAAAGAAGCTGTCTTCATTTGGTGTTTTTTTTTAATAAATTTTTTTAAGTTGGGCCCAGGTTTTCTGCACAAGTATTTGTAAAATGTCTGTTCTACATACAGATTACATACTTTACAATGCTTGCTACAGGGTGAACTCTAACAATTGAATATAGTTCTACTAACATCTTGACTAGCAATACAGGAACGTTATGGGTATGAGTGGCCACTGCTGCTATTCTAATTTGTACTTACAGGATAAAATTTACATTATTCACAATTTAAGTCAATTGAGAACTTGGGAGTTTTTGCATGTGGTGTGAATCCATGAATCGCTATCTCGTATAATGAAATTCATGCCAAAATCGTGAGGATTGGCAGGTCTGAATATGCCATAATTTGACACTGACCAAACATACCGACTGACTGTAAGAAATTCATGTAGAACAGCTTAACCTCAGCAACGTGCTTATAATCTCACAAAAATATTCACTGACAAGTACAACTTGAGTCGAGACCATTTCTCTTTATATTTATCAATTATTGTGGTAATAATATATGGATGAAAACTTCACTGATTGATGCATATATTATTTTGAAAGGACATATTGGTGTATCTATAGTGGGAATAACATTTTCTTAACAATGGATTGTTTGTAATGTCACAGAAAGATTAAATTGCTATTTTGCTTAAATGAGTCATACAAATTGATCAAACAGGCTAAAAATGTATGATTTTTCAAGTATATATCTAGAATATTTTAAGAAATTAACAGATGTATTAATTATCTTGGAAGAACAATAACATAAGATCAAGAAAAGTCTTTGCATGATATTTGCAAGAAACATTTAAGTTGATGACATTAACCAAGTCATCAGTAGGAGTGGCCACTGATGACACTGAAAACAGTGACATACCTAGTGAAGACAGTGAATGAAATGACAATAAAGACAGTGGAGACTAGAAAGACTGGTAAAGAATACATCTCTATTCAGAATTCTCACAACAGCAAAAAGTCATCTCAGCACAACTGCCAAGCTGTACTCAATGGCCATCGAAGGTAAAATGATTAACATGGCTTCAAAATGGAAAACCACTGGAAAGAACTAAGGCGTTACAGACCCAAAATAGGTCGCTGATTAACAGGCAGTGAAAATGGAGTAAATACTAACCTGTGTATATTTACTTGAGTGTAATAAGGCACCTCATGAGAACTTCACTTACGGGGCTCACATGTATTACACTTGTATGGTTTCAGAATTTGGAACTGTAATTGACGAGTATGAAAATAGTGGTTTGTTTGGTTACTATCTAGGTACCACACATGACTTTCCTCTTGCATGGGAAGCCTTGTGATTACTTTCTTTGGTGGGTTCTTATGAGGACAAAGTCATGGTGTAGAAGACTGTGGCCTAGATCAGTAACAAAAATCTCACACAACTATTGTCATACAACTCTGTTACTCTCACTGCTACTTACATATGTGAGATAATTACATTACACTGAATTAAGATCAAATACAAGAAATATGTGACAATGACTGTAATGAATAAGCTACAGTAGATAGGTGAATCAGCATGCCACATAATACTAGCCAAGGACTTGTCTATCTGAGAATGTACTTTTACTATATCATAATGCAAACAAGAATATATATTTCAAATTACCTCAGTGCAGAAGAGGATGGCAAAGGTTTTGACACTGTTGGCTGACTTATCTCTGGTGTCAGCAGAAACAATGTGTTCTCTTTAGGTAGGTGAAGTTCTCGTAATATTTTCTGAAAAATGGATTAAATTTATCTTCCATGACACAGCAGCTACAAGGTTGTTACAGTAAAATGTATCTGACTGGAAATGTAAACTCACCTTCAGAAGATTTGAGCTTTCCCAAAATATGACAAGACAGCATTACAATGAGTTTTTAAAAGGAGTGGCCCCGACATCTAAAGCGCTTTCCGTTACAGATCACTGCCATCTCACCTCTGTCTGCATGGGTTCAAGTCTCGGATTTGCCGGCCAATATGGGTATGTGAGAAAGCTTGCCAGTAGCTTCTCGAGGGTCGGTGGTTCTTTCTGGGGATTTCCCGGGTTCTTCCTCCACCATTAATACTGGCCGCCATGAATAGCCTATTGTGTGCTGAAAAATGACATTAAACCCTACAACAACAACATTTTAAAAAGAAGGCAAAAAGAAAATATGGGATGGATATTTGAAATTTAAATAATCAGCATATTTTGATGTGAGCCAAATTTCGAGCTTGTCCCAAGCTCCAAGCATGTGGATTTGTCCAGCCCCATTTGCACATACTACATATATGTACACACACAAAAATACATACATAATGAAGTACACATACATACATATCCACACATACAAACATATAAGATGGAGATTCCAATTTCTCCTGATTTGTCCCAATTTTTTTGCTATAATTATCAAGGTTGCTTCAAAGTAAAAAAATTTTTTATAAATACATTAAAAGGATATGCTATTACTTGTAACAAATGAATACTGATATATTGATTTTTTTATGTGCCAGTATATGTGCAACTTCCAATATCGATTTGTTCATGCTTCAGTTTTGGTTTTTTCTTTTCACAATTTTCCTGGTTTTTTTCCCTCAAAACTTTCTGTGTTTCAATTTAATTCTGGAAACTAATATACTAGCATTTTTTTAATCAGCAAGTAGGTGTAATGCCTTAAAAGTACATAACAATTAACTAGCACAAATTTGTGCAGTTCAATAGTAAACAAACCCCTACAAATGCATTTAATCATCATAATAAGGCTTCAATGTTCATGCATGTAAATGGCTTATTATGGTCTGCATGTAGATGTCTATAAAACTGATACAAACATAAATGAAGAAGCATGTGGCTGTAAGTGACACAAGAACTAATTGTTCCAATTAAATTATATATTTCTACATCTCTGCTTAAGTGGACTGTTTAGTAGGATACAGCAGTGTATAACTCTTAATTCTTTTCTTAAAGTATGTGTGATTTTCTCATTAATAGAAAAACCCAAAGGTGACGAGAATTGGTTATAGTACACGATTTTTTTTATTATGCAACATTATACAACAAGATGACTGACAGATAATGCTGACAAATTTATCTAGACTATGTATTTATCACTGAAAAACAGAAGCTTCATTATCAACAATTTTATTTTTAAGATGCACCATTTCAAGTCTGTAAGCTACCAAAGGGTTTCTCTGCTACTGCACATTCAACAAAATCATATCCTCACATTCCATCCAGTTGCATTCATTTATTGATTTTTTCTCTCTCTCACTTCTTACACATAGACAGCAATAATAAGCAATAGCATGAGGAGCTGTTAGATATATTAAACAGACACATCTTACATATTGAAACCTGTCCTAGAAAAAGGTAAAAGATGAATAACAAATGTAACAACCACAAGTTGAGCGCAGTACAGTATGCACATCAAACTGTAGTCAGCTGGTCAGTGAGCCTAATGAGTAGAAAGTAGGAAAGGTTGAGTTTCTAATTGGTTTAATTATATGACACTAATTTGGTTAATGTAAACCCTGAAAACATCTATAAATGTTGGAAAATGCAACCTTACATAATAAAGCTTAATTTCCTTGCTTTTGTTATTTCTTTGGTCCTAAATATGTATGTTACACTAAAGGTCTTTTATCATCTCAAACCCTGCTGTACACAAACACAACACATGGTGTGAGGAGCTAACATAATGTGACAACAGTCAAGCTTAGAGCAATCATTCATAAGATATTGAGAAGTGTGGAAATATCAATTACACCTGGTTTGTCTTCTGTTTTTGACTGAAGAGTATTTGAATAATCAGTGTGTGTGTGTGTGATTTGGATTTTTAACGTAGCTTTAACAATTTTTCAGTCATATCACTACAATGTCTGCAGTGTGACAGTTTATAGTGATGTCTAGCACTGGGACATCATGCCACAGACATGTAGCATGATGTCCCACCCAGTCACATTATCCTGACACCAGGCCGACCAGTCCTAACAATAACTTCTTAATGCTGAGTGCCAAGCGAGGCAGCTGTTAGTACCATTTTTATAAGTCTTTGGTATGACATGGCCGGGGATCAAACCCATGATCTCCTGCATCCGAGGTGGATGCTCTAACCACTAGGCCACCGGAACGGTGACTAATCAGTGAACATCAATGAAAACTTAAAAATTCAATAACTGCATTGGATAATTATATTCACATTATGTCTAACATGTCCAACATATACAGTTAACTAGTTCTTTCAGTATGACATGTCCAGCAAATATGGCTATTTTAGAAGCAAACACAAACACATATATGCAAACACTAAAAATGTGTGGGTCTGAAATCTTTTGGTTTTGTTTAAAAAAACTTACAATTTGTGGATATAAAAATGCTGTGGCTTGGTTAAAAAGATATATATTCATGGGTACATAAATTTTATGGATTTTTCAATTAAAGTCTGAAACACATGATAAAATACTGTCAGAGCAACACTATATATCACCTATTTGTAAGATAAGTCACTTAATCCCTACTGCAGTAGTTGGGCTGATTAAATTTTATTCATTGCTAACATAAATGCAGCGATCTGAATCAAAGATGATGCACACATCCATTTATACATATGTAGAAGCAAACAAGCTTAATTCCACTGCTCTAATTAGAATTGCAATTAGGTTTTTCCATCTTTATAAAGACTGCTATCAGAACAATTAAGGATTATACATGAGGAGTTTTCTTAAGAAAACAAAGCTTCCATCTATTCAACAGCCCTATTAAATTTGAATTTCACTCTATTAACTATCACAATTACACTAGGGCATCAGCTCAGGTGCAGTAGGAACTGATGGCCATTTGCTGCATAGCGACCTGTCTCCAGACTTCTTGACATTGTCATGATATTGGATTCAGACTGGCCCACATCAGTAAATGAAGGAGACTGTGTGGAACTCTTCCTGGCTTAAACCAAATTCATGTGCAAGTCATGCCATTACTCCCCTCTATCCCATCTGACACCTTCAAGTCCTGTGGTGATGGGCAAGCAGCCAGTGTGGATACACAGGGAGATGTAGCTGCAGACTTGCATACATGCAATTCTGGGCATAGGGTCACTTTCACTGGACCGAAGCAGCAGTGGAACTTGGCAGTCCCTTGGTGACTGAGCAGCTCTTTTTAGGATCATGTGGAAGGGAATTGAAAAAGTGCCATAAATATTGCCTGCTTCACTGTAACCCTGGTCAGCATACTGTGGCAGACAATGAAGACCATGTATCAAACAGCAGATTGAATTACTTTTCTTCTGAAGAACATTATACAGATTTATTATAAAATGTTTTCTGCATTAAATTAAAAAACATTGATCTATCAGTATCAACAAAACAACCAAATGAACTGCGTTGTACATTGTGTGGCACACCCATTTTCTTGCTGACATTTACTTTTTCTCAATACTTACTGATGAAGCCATTTATGATATACAAGAACCATCCTTTTAAGTTCCTATTTATGATATACAAGAACCAACCTTTTGAGTTCCTATTTATGATATACAAGATCTATCCTTCTGAGTTCCTATTTATGATAGACAAGATCTATACTTCTGTGTTGATATTTATGATAGACAAGAACCAACCTTTTGAGTTCCTATTTATGATATACAATATCTATCCTTCTGTGCTGATATTTATGAAATACAAGATCTATCCTTCTGAGTTTCTATTTGTGATATACAAGATCTATCCTTCTGAGTTCTTATTTATGATAAACAAGATCTATCCTATAGAATTTCAGATTTATGATGTACATGATCCATACTTTTGAGAAACAAATAGGGTGGGCTGAAGAATGAGGTCCTTAACTCCTCTGAATAAAGTGTCATAAAAATGATTTAGCAATCTGTATATTTGAGACATCTTTTATTACCATTCAACAAATGAATACATACATTGTCATACACCTTTCTGTTAGTCCAGCCTCGAAGCTCCTGTTTTCCCACTGGTATGTCTAATTCAGCTGATAGTATTTCTTTAATACGTGCTGAAGAAGAAGAAAAAAAAAACTAGATAAGTATTTGCAAGAAAGCGATGCCCCTATTGCTTGTGACTCATGCTAACAAGATTTTCACTATAAGGAGTCCAAGTTCAAATGGAATACAAATTCCTGGAAGAGACTTATGCTCTACTGCCTACAAAGAAAGAACTTCCAAGATAAGACAATTTCTTCTTTTTAAACAGAGTGTTGAAACCATCTCTGAAATTATTGAATGATAAAAAGATTTTCATATTTGATGCAAGACCAATACCACTTTCACTTATGACCAGCTAGACATCATTAAAAGTATTTTGATAAAAATCCAATGTTGATATGACCATCCATTGTAAATGAGTAGTATAAACACAATTTTCAAGATGGCTTTTTTGATGGCCATATTTGATGTCTGAAAAGCATCATTTTCATTTAGGGCCTGCAAGACACTACAAGAAGTCTTCTGATGAAAACCCCATGTCAATATGACTCTCTGGTAAGGAAGAATAGAGAAAAAATTTCAAAACTGGCCCCAGAGGTATCCATATTAGATGTAAAGCCAGCATATAGTACCAACTATGCAACACAGGAAATCATTCATTTAAATTTCATGTTGATATGTCTCTTTGTTCAACAGAAGCCATAACAAGGTTTTCATAATGGTCACTGTGAAGGCCATGTTGTTTATATAGCAGCACCATTTTCACTCAGGACCCATTAGAAAAATGACGAATGTGTGTGTAAATTTTAATGACATCCTCCAAGAAGTTTAGGAATAGCAAAAACATGGATGGCAGACGACAGGCCATCCTATAAGCTCTTCTTATAAACAAAATATCAAGCTAAAAATTGCTTTAGTGACATAAAAATCTAATTCGGTCATCTACAAATTTAAAAAAAGTGTTCTATTACTATATCAATTGTTATTTATCCTGTGGTCCTAATAAAATTTTAACAGAGAAATCTAATTAACTCATCTACATATACATACAAACTTGCATACCAAATTTCATTAATCTAAAATTAGTAGTTTTTTTTTATAATCTAGCTAATGAGCTTCTCAGTACAAAAAGATGTAGCAACATAACAGAATCAAGATGCTCCTGCTGCAAACAGTAGAAGCATATCAATTGTCTGCATACCTTATATCTAGTCCATTTTGGAAATGTTAGTCTTCAAATCCAATGGGAAATCAAAAGCAAAGTACACTATATTAACCACACTGATTTTATAAAGCTGCCATTTTCACTTCCAGTTTTATTTTTATTGCCATTTGCAAGGAAACTCTAAGTTAAAAAGGTCCATAAAAATGATACAGCATGAAACCTATTTTAGAATGGCTTTTGGCTCCAATCAATGATATAGGAACATCACATAGTTACAATTCCAGGAGAAAGATGCTGGAAATTCAGTATAGAAATGCTGGAAAACAGACAAATTTACTCTAAGCAAAACAGTTTTGTGCACGTATGATGAAAACGTTTAAAAACAAATTGGAAAAGTCACAAAAATCCATAACTTCATTAACAAGAAGTCCAAGTGGCCTGGTATCACTCACCTGGCTATATACTTGAACAGACGTTAGTGTATGAACACAACCTACGTAAACTATCTCCCAAACATCATATCATGTTGATTTGACCTATTTCACTATATCCTGGTCAAACTTCTTACCAAAGGTGAAAATGTAATTAGTATGCACTTTTTCAAGTGACTAAGATCATCTTAGGTCTAATCAGGAGAGTTTCAAAGTTTGGTCTGTAGCTTTGACTTCAAAAGAGGGATGATTTTCAATGAGAATGGCAAACAGTTCATTACTGAACGTCTTAAAACCCATAACTTCCTGCATGAGGTGGACCCTATAACCACTTAGGCCACAAGCAGTCACCAGTTATAATATAAGTGCACTGAGCTCCAATACATGGATCTTTTTTTTATGTATAATAGGATGGTAGCCTATATACTGAAATAAAGAACATAAATTTATTTTTATTTCCAACCGCACTGGAGATAACAGTGTAACTACCCTCTCAGTTGTTTAGCAGAGTGACTTTCTATTAACCTGTAATGTCATTTTGCCTGTTACATCATCTTCAGTTAACTCTGTAGACTGTAACCTAGTAGCCTGTTACAAAGTTTGTATGTTTAAAGACACTGCCCACACATGCTATTTTTAGGCATGAGGTCATTACACACTGCATTACATCTGGTCTACTGACTATAAACCTGCTTAGGATTAATAATTTTATCAAGACAGGGCTAGAAATGCATCAAATTTACTCACTTTCTTAAGTTTCATATGTAAATTATTAATGGTAATCAAGCAGTTTGAAACATAACTGCAGGCATAAATAAGTAATCAACTGACAGTTGATCAAACAGCATAAATTACTATGTTTAAACTGTTTTATATTTATCCATAAACACTGAGTGGCTAAGATGAAAACTAAAGAAGAAGCAAAGTCAATTTCGCTTTTTCTGTGTATTTAGGCAAAATGACAGGCACTGGATGACAATTTTACCTGAACTGCCCCCACTCCCCATCCCCAGCATGGAGAATTTTTATTATTGTCTGGAGTACCTGAAGTGCTGCTTGGTAGATTATGCAAAAATGAAAGTAGAAAACAAAACTCAATGACTCACCCACTGGTTCATTATCAGCCACATACACATCAACATTTCTTTCCCTGTATTCGACCTTAAAGTGAAGCATCCGTGGTGTGTTGCCAGTGCTTGACGGTCCAGGCCCAGAAGCAGAGCCAGGGTCAAAGTGTGCCATGGAATCAGCAATGTTATTCTCCCGCAGAGGAACAGGATCACTGAATATTCCAGTTGTAAAGAAGTTTGGTTCTCCAGGGGTACGCAGAAGTGATGAAAATTGTATGGGATCTCCTGCTATGGGAGAATCCATCTGGTTGTCATGCATAACACTATTGATTGCTTTCTGTAAATAATAATAATAGCAATAATAAGACTTTTAGGGTGAGTGGAGGTAGTTATCTTAAAACCTGTTACATATCTTGGGTCTATCTCCATTATGCTGAATACAACAAAATTGTTTTCAGAACTGTCCCATATTTATTTATTATTTTATAAAAGCAGTAAGCTTTTCATCCAATGTTTTTGCCCCAATAGGCATATCCAAGAATTATATACTGTACTTATCTTGTAAGTGCAAAAGAAACAACAAAATTTATTAATATGTTCACAGTAGCAATAATATATGAGGTCAGATTTGGTGCCATTTCATTCTTGACCAAAAAGATACCATAATTAGGCTTCTGGTTTTAAAAAGTCTCTAGTTAGAAAAAAAAAGCAGCATTTTCAGGATATCTGCCATGGTGGCCACATTCTAGATGAAGTAACAACAAGATTTCAGGATGGCCCATATGGTAGCCATATTGCATATCAGACTGGCACAATTTTTTAAGACCAACACCTTTAAAGTCTTTTAATGAAACCCCATGATGATATGACCATCCATTCAGAAGAAGCACAGATAATAAGATGTCTGAGATTATTGCTTTGTGGCCGTATTGTATAACCAAGTGAACAAATTTTCATTTAGGCACAACTAGAGATCATAAGAAATCTTCATGTGAAAAATCCATGTTGATATGACTTTCCATTCATCAGATGCCAAACAAGATTTATTTTCCAGCTGGCTACAATGGTGGCCATATTTAATATCAGACTGGCACCATCTTCAGCTAGGACTAGCTAGGCATCATAAGAAGTCTTTTAGTGAAAACCCGATGCTGATATGAACATCTATTCAGGAGGAGTTGCAATAAAAAAGTTTTCAACAACCAATGTCAGATTTTCATTTGGGACCAACCAGACATCATAAGAAGTCTTCTGGTGAAAACCACATGTCAATAAGATTTTACATGCTGGAGGAGTAACAAAAGGAGGCCATATTTATGTCAGATTGGCATCATTATCCTTTAGGACCAACAAGACATCATAAGAAGTCTCTTGTGCTATTTTGATATGACCATACTTTCAGGATATAGCTGTAAGTTTTTCAAGATGGCTGGCAGTGGTGGCCACACTGGATTTCAGAGCAGCACCATTTTCATGTAGGACCAACTAGACAATGGGATGAATATGTGCATAAAGTTTCATGGCAATACTCCAAGTAGTTTAATTCAGGAGAAGTAGTGTTAACAAACTAGTGCTAATGAATGGAAAGATGCCAAAAGCAACAGACCATCCTTAAGTTTGTCTGGTTCAAAACCAGAAGTGCTAATAAAACCAAACTCTTTGCATTTTTAAGTGATCACAATATGTTATGAAGTATATACAAGACCATGCTATAAATCCCCCCCCCCTTAGTCAAAACATTATACATATATACATGTCACCGCTAACCAGGAAGTTTTATTTTTCATCAAATTTATTAGCTAATAGTGAAACAAATCTACTGCTGACCCTTCCCTTACTTGTTTTGAAATGCTTTTCTAAATTAGTGTACCTGAAAGCTTTTTTTAAACAGCTCTTTGTTCAGCTTTGGAATTTACCCACCGATAGAACACATTAATACTGGCATAATTAAGCACTTAAACAATTACTGTTACACATATAGTGAGATTTATTTTGTGACTGCAATTAATGCCATGGGGCAGATTTCAGTAGCAGAAGGAAAGAGGCTGGGAGAGGGCTAGATGTAAAAGGAAACACCTATTTCTAACTTGCTGGATCAGTGATAGTAATATATTATAATTAACAAGTATTTTTTCACAAATTTCAGGGGTATTGTTGTCCTTAAACTTACCACTAGGTTCCAGTCGTGCTGGTCCAAGATGGCTATACATGTTTCTATGTCATCCAGCTGAGTGCAAGCCTGAAATAAAAAGAATGTCCCACATAAGCATAAACTTGTATATCTCAACTACTTCATTTTGAATAGAAATGTCTTTTAAAACATACATCAAGACTGAACAGCTCTAAACCTATTTTTATACTGCACATTGATATACAGGTTACTGTATATAGTCATGTATAATTCTGATCTAAGTACAACAAAAAACTTTGTCACTGCAGTATGCGCTGGCAGATCAGGGTCTATGTTGCTTGTTCTACAGATTAATCCTAACAAATTGCTTAGTCTTGAGTCTATGCTGTTTCCAGTTGGACCTCACTTAATGTATCAATTAAGCAGCTATTGTACATGTGATACAAATCTGATGAGTGCATATTACATGATCACACCTTCAACACAGAAAAAATACTATGCAAGTTCCAATAAGATTCTAGAATTGTCAGCTTTAACAAAAAAAAAACCCACTCAAATCTGTGCAAAGGCAAAAAATTTGCTTCGTTCCAAGAAAACACTATCATAAGCAATTGATCCACAAATGACTTGTGCAGTCAGTAATAATATTACATACACTGCTGGTCTTGTGTTTTATCTAGTGATACAAGGAAGTAATTCAAATGTCATGTTCAGGAATTACCCAAGTAAAATTCACAAGTTCAAACTTAATTCAACTTTATACTGAAGTCAATGTACATTATCTACTACTCATAAGCAAGTTCTAAAAAAAAAAAATCCCAAGGATTTCCACAGTAAATGACCATTGCTGAAATATTCATTGCTGGACATGTCTGAATTTTCAATGCAGTGAATTACAATTTTGTTGAAAACTGTCAAGGTTTTTAAAAATAGGTTTTGCTCAAATTCCATAACTGGTTAATTTTGGTAAAGTGGGTTTTTTTGTTGTCAAAGGAATTAGTAACAGACTAACTGTTTTAAATTTATAAAAATGGCAACACTATCTGATGACTGACTGACATTGGTGTTAACTTTAAGATCTTTATGACTAAATCTGGTCTGCACTGGTCAACGTTTTTTTGGTTCTTTTTTAAAGTAAATATTTGTCTACTTTTTAGTAGTAGCAGGTATACTGACAGAGTGCCAATGGGAAATATGGCAGGCACCACAATAACACTACTGTTGATAAAGAAATTATTTTTCCTGTTAGAATACGGATTTAATATTTTGTCTAGAACATTCCCAGCTTTTAACACATGAAAAAACAATGTGATATATTCTTTAGATTAGACACTGCAGATACTAGATTTCTTCCTGTTGACTGCTTTTCGCCAAATTTATTCAAAACTGAGACGAGGAATAATTCTGCCTCTATGTACAACTTAAAATATAATTCTAGCTCTAAATAATAATAAATTTTATTAATCAAGCTGAAATTTAATTTTCTTCTTAAAAGTTTGTCAAAATTGAATGTGAATGGCCTAATGTTTGTACAACCAGCCCACAGGGGCTCGCATCATTGCTTACAATTTACATATAATATATGCACAATTTATTTATGTTACATGTATATTTATAGTCAAATAAAGAGAGATACATGCCATCTGATCAACATAAACTCCATGTACATTTTGTATATACACTATATCATGATTAAGCAATAATTCACATCCCTCTTGGACTTTCAACTCCTCATAAAACTCTGAAATTGATCAGAACAATCCTGCATATGTTGCGAAACTCGAACAGTTTTAAATAGGAGATGATACATAGTCTTTTGGTGTTCCAGTTTCCTGTGAAACATACCAATTTGGTAAACTATTGAAACTGCAGTTCAAGTCAAACCCTGCAACCAATATACCGGTAATGCTGTTGTAACATAATTTCAGATACTAATACTACAGCCATGGCTCCCCAATTTTTACCTTTTCAATCATTCCTCCTTACTGATTGTTGAATTAGTATAAAGTTTTATTGAGTATTTGAGTCTTTGTTGTGTGCACATTTTAAGAAAAGTAACTCATTAAATGAATTAAAATATAAAGTTTCCATTTGTCAATGTTTATTGCAGATGTGTTAATTGTCTGTCATTGCATATTGTAATATTTGTTTTTTCATAAAGAGGTCAGCTTAATCTAATTTGTACTGTACTTCTCACTTGCCTGACAATTTTTCACTTGTCCTGAGCATCAAATTATCCAATATGTACTGCCTTGGTCAGGCATGAAATCAAATTACATGTTCTTTGGCACTGATGATTATGATTACATGGAAAACATGATTACCATTACACTGATGATTATGATTACATGGAAAACATGATTACCATTACACTGATGATTATGATTACATGGAAAACATGATTACCATTACACTGATGATTATGATTACATGGAAAACATGATTACCATTACACTGATGATTATGATTACATGGAAAACATGATTACCATTACACTGATGATTATGATTACATGGAAAACATGATTACCATTACACTGATGATTATGATTACATGGAAAACATGATTACCATTACACTGATGATTATGATTACATGGAAAACATGATTACCATTACATCAGGATGATTAAGTTTATGATTGCTTTCACAAAGAGTCATGAAACAGATATTTTCATATGGGCCTTCTAAACTTCTAACTGAAGCTGTACAAGCTTGGTGGGGCCCCAAGTGGCAGAGTGGTCTAAAGCGCGTTACGGATCACTGCCATCTCACCTCTGTCTGCGTGGGTTCGAGTCTTGGATTCGGCTAATGTGGGTATGTGAGAAAGCTTGCCAGTAGCTTCTCGTGGGTCGGTGGTTCTTTCTGGGGTTTTCCAGGGTTCTTCCTCCACCACTAATACTGACCGCCATGTATAGCCTATCGTGTGCTAAAAAACGGCACTAAAACCCTACAGCAACAAGCCTGACATTTTGCTCTGAAGCCAAGCCATTTACATTTATTTGAAATCTACTTCATGCCAACTTAAACCTGATGATGGACTTGCTAACTAAACATGAATTTCTGAATGAACAAATGGTCACCTAATATTATAAGACACAGTATATTTTTTTTTATAGAAAATTTACCTAAAATTACCCATTCCTTACTGCAATATTCAAGGTCTTTTGTTTATGTAATTTTTTTTATTATTCTTACAATTACTGAGAATGATTACACTATGCAATTACACTGCCAACAAAGATGATTACGAAATCAACAATTACAGTTCACACTGTAATCGGTTATGATCAATTAAAATTACTACCATGATCAGCCATTGAATACCCTTGGTATCAGTACATGCTCCGTAATTTTGACAGACAATTTAAGTCACTGTACTTATATATCTATGAGCATATTTAATGTTTAAAAGAAAAAACCTAGCTTTACAACATTAAGTGCACAACAGTCAGTACTGCAAAATATGGTACTAAACTTGATGAATGCATGAAAGAAATTGACCAAGTTTTCAGCTTAGCTGAAAGAAGGACCACTTCATTGAACTGTGTAAAACTTCTTGAATGATCACTATCAAAGCTTACAAGTACAAGCCTGCTGATTAGGTTAAAAAAAACTTTCACAGGTAATCATGGTAACTCAGAAGCACATACATGTGTATTTCTTTGGTGCATGTTTTTTTTAATCTTAGGAAAATTCATCACCAATATGTAGATCCTTTGAGTACTGTGGTGAAGACCAAGCAAGATTAAGGTTTTAATGAAGAGAAATAATATTACATATTAGGTGATATGAATAGGGGCATCCTAAAAAGAGAAAGTAAAAAAATGATTGAATTTTGCTGGATCTTTTGGGATTTTTCAATTAGTTAATGCAACCATTAGGGCAGCATCCAATTTAAAAACTCTTATAGACCATACATGCACAAGAAATGTTTCAAATTCAAAAACTTTTGTTCCAAAAATTGGCTTTAGCAATCATTTTGCAGTTTTTCTAAAAAAGAATGGGTAAAAAATGTTCATAAATCCATCACAAACAGGTCTTTTAAACTTTCAATAATGATAATTTATTAAAGGACGTAGAGAAAATCCCTTGGGGTACTATCACAATTCTTGATGATACTATTAACATTTTAAAACATTTGGTCCAATCTATTGTTAATAAACATGCACCTTTGAAGACACATAGAGTGAAATATGATCATAAACCTGGCAGTGTTACCAAAGATAATGAAGATACTATGTAAAGACATGACCACTTGAAATCTATCTGTAGGTAATGAAAATGAATATAAAAAACTGGAGAAATAAAGTAAGCAAAATAATTAAACAAGCAACAAGAAACCAGCACCAAAAATGTCTAATGGCAAGAAAAACAATCCCAAATCTATCTGGATTTTTTAAAAAGGAATTTTGAACAGAAGTGCAAAAAATATATCATCACTAATTAATGATGATCACCATGTTTATGAACCAGATGACAATGCAAATATTTTCAATGAATTCTATTTGTAAACACTGCCTCTAAAATGCCAGAAGACAAGTTAGACTCCAATCACTTCGTAGCAAAACGTTTCTGATCCACAGAACATCCAAACAATACAATTTAAAATTCCAGTTACAAGTTCAGAGTTTGTTTTCAGTTATCAAAAAAGACATATGTTTCTAAATCAACAGGATTGATAAGAGGCCCAATACTTCTTACAGCAGCTCCATCTGTTATGCTGACAGTGTCAGCTTTCTATGCAAGCACAGTTTGCAAACAAGTCAATTTCCACAATCTAGGAAAACTGCCAAAGTAACACCACTAAATGAAACTAAATCAGAAAGTTTATAAACAATTACAGACCAATATCAGCTCTTCCGAATTACAAGAAAAACATGTATACGGTTCATTTTAAGAACTATCTCAACAACCACAATCTAATTCCTGAAAATCAATCTGGCTTTTGAAAAGTTTTTTCATCTGAAACTAAACTTACCTCCATGACTAACAAGTGGCTCAAAGCTTTAAATGAAGGAAAGTTAGTTGGTACCATAATGATTGAGTTTAGAAAGGTTTTTGACCTAAAGGAACACAAAATTCTGCTTGAAACGTTAACAATTTATAACCATGGTGAAGATACTCCTAAGCAGTTCATATTCTATTTAAGCAACAGTTATCAGCAGGTAATTTTGAATGGACACCTATTTGAAAATAAAATGATATAGTGTGAGTACTACAAGGTTCTATCTTAGGGCCCATGTTATTTCTTCTGTTCCTAAATGATCTACCCCTAAAAATACAAGATGATGCACTAGTCTGATGCTCAAGTAATCAAGATGAAGTTGAGAAAATCCTTCAAACTGCTCTCAACATGCAGGGAAATTGGTATGATCCTCAATACAGACAAAACAAAAGTATTGCTGATAATTACAGGACAGAAAAGAACAAGATTACAAAATTGTTATGGTGCATGTTATCTATAATACTGATCTGAAAATGACTTGTTTTGATAACATTCATGGAATATTTGTAGACAATAACTTGCAATGGCCTCATCCTATAAATTATATCTCAACAAAATAAATTCTTATCTCTTGCTCCTGCATAAAGTATGGCCTTCATTCCATTACAGAGCTGTAATTTACAGAAGCTACATTCTTCCTCATATTGACTACTGCAATATAATTTGGTAAACACATCTGATACAAATATGACAACATTTTTGAGACTATGGGAAAGGGCATATAAAATAATTCTCAATTAGCAAATTGATAATGTTCAAATGAAATGCTTACAATCAAAGTATTACCAATGCATTGAAAGAATATTCTTGTAAAGGGCTCTAAAAAATCCACCCCCATTTACATGAATACCATTTTCCAAGAAAAAAGGATCTACTGGTGCATGTACTCCAATTTAAGATCATTAACACGTCACAATTTCAAAGTACCCATGCCAAAAGAGGAGCTATTCAAAAAAAGCTTTAAATTTTCTGGCATTCTTGTTTGGAATAACATTACACATTATATTAAATCAGCTTTAAAGGAGACTAGAAATCAAAATTTTCCTTTTACGTATGTAATTCTCTACAGATTTTAATTTGACTGTCATGTTTATAAATTAAATATCATAAGCGGGTAGAGATTTTATTGCATGGAAGATACGATTCCGTAAATTGCCATGTTTTTCCGAGTTTTGATGAGATGACAGATCACGTGGTACCGTGATGCAATACTAGCCAGTCCTCGAATACAACCATAAACATTGGCGAGCGAGGCAGACGGAAGGAGACCACATTTGGGTTGCACATTCAAAACTTGAATCTGCAGTCTGATATAATAGTTTATGTACTGTACTGGTCAGTGCTAAAAGAAATTTTTTAGGCACAGGCCCCAGGCTGGTGACTTAAATAAACTCAAGCCCTGACTGAAATTCCACAAGCCCGGACAGTTCATACCTGTCAACTCTCAAGCCGGGAGAAAAAACCTCCCAATTTTGGGGGTATTTCCTCATCTACTTCCCGATCTCGTAATATCTCTAAATTTTTCGCAGCGAAGTCCCGATTATTACATGTCTGTCAATTTTCATTTGTCAGAAGAAAAAATACCAACCCCAAACCATTTATAAATAGATATAACGTATGCAATCCACAGTCTAAACTGCCACACTGCAGACATCGTAGTGATATGACCGAAAAATTGTTAAAGCTACGTTAAAAATTCAAATCACACGCACACACATCTAAATCCGGCACTGGACGAAATAATTAATATCACACAACAGCTTTTTTCTTTTTTTCTTCTTCAGTAAATAGAACGTGAAAATTAAACATTATTCAAGTAAATTCAGATGTTTTTAAACAACTACAACAGTACTATAGCATAAAAAAAATTAAAAGAATAAAATTGTCACCAATTAGCTTAAATGAATGATCACTGTGAAATTTTCTCTGCAAACAAAATCGCATCTCCATTTCTGCCAAATAAACTCGGCCGGTTAACACCTGACATTCCTCTACCGTATATGTAAAGTTTAACTACCATGATAAAATTGCAAGGAATAAAACAAAATATACCATGCAGTATATGTGGCCCTAAAGAACTAATTCTGAATAAATATTTTGTTCAGCAAACAGTGTTGCATGCATTAAGACTTAAACCTTAAGTCCAAGGCATCGTAAGTAACAACAAAATAGGCATCGTTTATTTGGCAATCAATTGCTGGTGCTTACACATACACACACTGTCAAACATCGTTTCTTTGAAGTATGTCTGAAGGGCAGTCCTTTTCAAAAGATCAATGCAAGGATAAGGAGTATGTTCATTAGTCACACCGGCTTTATTGTTTGCGTACTTAAATCAAAACTTTAGCTATTTTGCAATTTAGCCACAGCTGACCAGAATATGCAAAATGGGCTTGGCCTGGGGGAATAATAAAGCGTATCACATGGAGAAAAGGTACGTCCCATGGGCACTCGCACATTGGGGCAAGGGGTTGGGTCAATAGTCCCCTCCCCCCCCCCCCGTTTCTATTGTCAGCCATTTAATGTGAAACTTTGACCTCTTTTCTTTTAATCGCTGCTGTTTAAACTGCCCAAGGAATAGTTTTATATCAGTTCCAATCATTACAGATTACCGTTTATACATACTACATGTATACAATGATTTTTTTTTTTAAATTTGTAATTTTTATAAGATTACTGAAAATTGTGTTTTCTCAAAACACGTCAGGTTTAGAATATTATTTTTGGCAAAGCCTCCATTTGATTAAAATCAAATCTAAATTTCACCTTGGACAGTAGTGATTTGATTTAGATTGTGCCGTGTTAAGGCATGTATGTCAACATCTTGAAAATACATTTACTCATTTCACCAGCGCAATCAAAGTTTCCTCAGGTAAACAATTTTTGTTTTGACAAGCCTGACGGGCACCTCACTTTAAATACAGGATGGGCCGAACTAAAACCAGAGGGGCCCAGGGTGTCGGGCTATCAGATTTATTTTTTAGCACTGCTGGTGTAGATAAAAGATATGTGAATTGATTGTTGCATTTTGTGGTCACTTACTTGGTCTTCTGCCTATTTTTGTAACTCGCATGTTTAAAACTTTTCCCAGGATTTAAAATATTCAACATTATGTCTGGAACAGCGCCAACTTTT
This sequence comes from Sinohyriopsis cumingii, assembly GCA_028554795.2. Lineage (NCBI taxonomy): Eukaryota > Metazoa > Mollusca > Bivalvia > Unionida > Unionidae > Sinohyriopsis > Sinohyriopsis cumingii. Next base: position 69,652,780 of record CM068824.1, read on the forward strand.
AGTCTAGGCCTAGCATTTGCATATCATTGAGCCGCCATTTTTTCAGAATCCCTCTCGTAACAGTCCTTTGAGAAATGTAACGAGCACAGAGTGCTGTATGGTGTTGCTTTGAAATCGATTCGTTTGTAATAATGTATCCATTCTTTCATTATGCCTTTATCTTTCGGAAAAAAAAAAATGTTGTCCACAGGATTTTCTTAATGTTCTATTACACCCGTAAGCAACGCAAAATGGTATTGTCTTTTACTCTGGTAACTCCCACTTGGGTTGCTGGAGTCGCTACTATGACGTCACATCCCGCAAGTAACCGAATAGGCGCAGAAATTTTGCATACGAGGTCACGGAAATTCAGCTCCTAGAAGATAGGCCAATATTTTAATATTGGCATTACAGTCGCAGATGATACTTCAGAATAAGGTTTTCTGCTATAGTACTTTTATTATTATTCTATATTTCCATTGGTTTCTGGTCTCCTTTAAGTATCTGTTCCTTGCATGCCAGGTGTATTAATATTTTTATATAAAACTGATTTGTGCATTTTTACTTGCCTGGTTTAGCCCAGTACATGCACTTGAAGCACTTAGTACATTATACAAGCTAATCATCATAATGTACATGTTTACAAAAATAACCATACCTACCTATGATTATACTTTTTTGCCACTTATATTAGTAATGATTAAGCTTATTCCTCTCATGTAGAGTATAGGAAAGCTCGGGGATTTGAAGCTCGTGCGAGCTCGAGCTCGATAATTTTTTTGAGCTTTCGAGCTTGAGTAGTACAAAAAATTTTCTTTATAATTTATTTAAACATTATTCTTGTTAATATAATAGTATTTCAAAAAGACAAGAGCATGCAGAGATTTATCCGATAACTTTGATCGCAATTTTGTACAGAAATTAGTAGCAACTGAAAATGCTGTTTCTGAATCAGCTGAAGTCGGTTTGATTGTACTGATGGCATCTGATAATCGCCTCAAATTTTCAGTCAGTTCACCATTACTTTTTGACAAGGAAAATTCTTGGCGTAATTTCTTAAATCGATCGGTTTGAAGAGATCCCTGAGTGCTAGAAGCTTCCAATCGAAATCTAAGTTCATCTTCAAGTGAGAGCTCGTTATGGTTAATTGTTATTTTCTCATCATGTGATTCTTCATTTGCAATATTTGCCGATGTAAATAGCCACTTTATCAAATTTGTCACTAATTCAATAGAAGTTTTGGACAGAACATTATCCAAATGGTGCAGAGAAATCATAAGATCCATAAGTTGCTGATTAACTCTACCATCGATGTAATGATCAATATTTTCTAAAAGAGTACGACTGATCTCTGTTCCTTGTGCAGACAATTTTTCCCTCATGATGCTAATAGCAACATAACGGTTCTCTGAGAAGCTTTTTTTTCGCTCATAGCATTAAGAGTAACCTCAACCGTTTTCAACGCCAAAACTATGGATTTCAATAATTCTATGTTCAAATTAGTTAAGAGATGCTCGGATCCGATTTCACTCAGCACTTCATTGGTGACATCGTATAATTTAATAAAGATTTCTAGCATTTTTAGCATGGAATTCCATCTAGTTTTGCAGTTGAGGGACAGTTGTTGTTCTTTGTTAAATTTTTCTGAGCTTTTAGCTTTAAACGCATCCGATCGTATGGCTGAGCCTTTGAAAAATTTAACGATTTCTCTCTCAGTGTTTATATTTTCCTTCCATGATTCGCTTCGTATCTCAACTTCTTCAGCACTCAATTCATCGTCGCTTTCATCGAAATCATCAGTCTGTCCAGTTTCTTCACGTGAAAAAAATGAAATTCCTTGACCTGGGCAATTTTCTCTGTAAAAAGTTTTTGTAACACCCAAATGCAATCAGTGATCAAGGCAGGCTTGATACAGAGCGGGAGATTTTTCTCCGAACTTGATCATGACACTTGCTCCATCACCGGTAGAGGCAACAATATCCTGTTTGAATGAGACACCAAAAGAATTAAGATGTTCCTCAACGAGCTCGTTCATTCTTTCAGCATTACAACTTCCGTAAATTCTGACAAGACCAAGATTGATACATTTTGACGAGACCGTATGAAGGTTGATGTTGAGAAATCGACGATTTCCGATACTTGTCCATTCATCCAATGATATTGAAAATCTTTTTGATTCTGAGAGTTCTTTCTTAATGTCCTGTATGACTTGTTGCTTCACTTTTTCTTCAAGATCGCGAATAAGGGCCATCACCAATCTTTCATCAGCAGGTAACTTCATTCCTCTTAATGACAGCGATTGACGAATAAATTCTGAATGAGTGATTTTCCGAATCGAGAATCCATCGACTGCAGCGAGTTTCAAGACTATCTCTTCCAGTGAAGTTTTGACAACAAAGTTATCCATTGTTCTCATTTTCTTCGGCTCTATTTCAGACTCATCCTTGTTGACGTCAATATGATGAATGCTAAGCAGATGTCTACGCATTGTTGAAGTGTTTCCTTGTGGACGTGAAATTGTCTGCTTACATTCATTGCAAGCTGCGAAATTATAGTCCAAACAGCTGATTTCTTATTTTTTGACATCGCTACTGCTTTAGAAATAAAATATAAGTAAAAATTAACAAACAAAGAGCAGATACAATATGAAAAATTGATGATAACACGTTTATGTTGTTTGAACTGTTCAAAAATCAGTTTAAAAGAAATCCCTCAGGCGTCAGTTGTGCGCCTACTGCCCCTCCGGCACCACTCATCGTCAGGCCAAACGCTTGAGAAGTTCACCGGTTCTCTTGCTAACAGAAGTTGAAAAACCCCTTCTCCCCGTCAGCCGCAATCATAATAGTTGGAATCATTATCTTAGGAGCCCCCAGTGATGACCGTTGCAAGGCAACGACCGCCCACTGGTCGACCAACACATGGGGAAGCGTTGGCCATGTGAATCTGTAAAGCCGCTCATTCCCCCAGTCAATTAATTATCGCACGGGTTTATCCGGCCCGATAATATCAAAAAGCGGAGAATTTTTCTAGGCATAAGCTCGAAGCTCATCGAGCTTCAACCTCGAGCTTCGAGCCCCCGAAAATGCTCAGAAATTATCAAGCCTCGAGCTCGAGCCTAGGCTCGTCCCAAACTCTACTCTCATCGAGTTGGCATGCATCTAAAAAGCAGTTTAGGTTCATATTTAATACAGTTACACTTTGGGTTGGTGATCATTAGGATTGATGGGTACCCAGTGGATGTTTACCTAAATTTTGACGACCCAAGTTGTACTTTTACTACTTCAATCCCTGCACCAGTACAAATGTATAAGAAGATCTAATATCCATAAATACCATGCAGAAAATTACCCACAATGGCATGCCCAAAAAGGCTGACATGTCCATGAATATCTAACACACACCTGACAGCTAACACGCCTTTGAAATATATCGCTCTCTAAAGGCTGTTTTCAA